>JAXQQM020064747.1:0-59311 GCA_034641835.2 Pinus albicaulis
TGCCAGAAAATTATATGTTATGGAGCAATGTAACACATAAAATATGCGGAAAATACAAGCACACAAAAAACACATAAAACCAGAGAGACACAGATATACATGGTTCACCCAGTTTTGGCTACCTCCACCCCGAACAGCCAGTCCTTCCTTTCTATTATCCAGCAAAAATGAAGAGAGAAAACCTACAGCAAATCCGTTGTAATATCCTATGTTCTCTCTCACAGTCTCCCTCTCTATTTCTCGCTCCGAGAATACACATATATAATACACAGCCGCAATACAATACCCTCATATATACAAGGGGGTTGCCTTCTAGGGCAAAAAACCCTAATCTAAACATAACTTCTACCGTCAGATCATTTTCCTAATGAACGGCCCAGATTGACTAGAAATTACTATACTTTTACAAGGCAATTTTACATCTGTTTTTAGCTTCGGGGGCGCTGCCCCCGAAAACCCCCGCTAGGGGGGGCTCCGAAAAGCATTGCCGCGCCCCCCTAGACCCCCCACGACAGTGATTAATTACGGGTGACGTTGCCGCCCCTTTGAAGGTATAGGGGTCCAATGCCGTGATACAAAGTAAACAAGATAATCAGGCTCCACACCCAACAATCTCCCACTTGGAGACTGATTGTAGCAACTCCATCGCTGCTTCATTTGCTGGAAAATGACTCCTCTTTGGACCTGGCTATTTCTCATCTTCATCGTCATCCTTGAAGACCAATTGAAACTGAGCATGTTCTCAGTTTCTCCCTGGTTACAACTTTTGTTAGCATATCTGCAGGATTCTGGCTAGTGTGTATCTTTTCCACCTTCAACTCTCCATCTTCCAATACTGACTGTATGAAATGGTACTTGAGATGTATGTGTTTAGTCCTAGAATGAAATGCTGATTTCTTTGCAAGATGAATAGCAATTTGGCTATCACTGTATAGTGTGCCCATATCATGCTTCTTACCCAATTCATCCATGAACCTTTGTAACCAAATAATTTCTTTACTAGCCTCTGTAGCAACAACATACTCGGCTTCTGTTGTTGAAAGTGCAATAACACTTTGGATTTTTAAAACCCAACTGACAGTTGTTCCACCTACAGTAAATACATATCCTGTAGTGCTCCTCCTATTATCTCTGTCACCCGCCATATCTACATCAACATATCCCTGTAGAGAAATGTTTGAACCACCAAAGCATAATTCTTGATTTGTGGTACCTCTCAAATATATGAGAATCCATTTTACTGCCATCCAATGTTCTTTTCCTGGATTGTTTATATACCTGCTTACAACTCCCACTGCATGTGCAATATCAGGCCTTGTGCAGACCATTGCATACATTAAGCTTCCAACTGCTGATGCATATGGAATTTTAGACATATAATCCATGTCTTCTTGGGTCTTTGGGCACATCTCCTTACTAAGTTTGAAATGGCTAGCAAAAGGTGTACTAATTGGTTTTGCATTATGCATATTAAATCTTTTCAACACCTTCTCTATGTACTCATTCTGAAACAGTGTTAATTTGCGATTTTTCCTGTCTCTAGTTATCCTCATACCAAGGATTTGTTTTAAAGCTCCCAAATCCTTCATTGCAAATGAATTTGCCAATTTTCTTTTGAGCACATTTATTTCCTGCATGTTAGACCCTGCAACAAGCATGTCATCTACATACAATAACAATATAATATAGCTGCCATCATTTTTCCTTTTTAGATAAACACAATGATCAGAGTGACATCTAGTATAACCTTGTTCAGACATGAACTTGTCAAATTTTAGATACCACTGCCTTGGAGCTTGTTTTAAACCATACAAGCTCTTCTTTAACCTGCACACCAATTTTTCTTTCCCTTTTACCTCATATCCTTCTGGTTGCTGCATGTATATCTCTTCCTCCAAATCTCCATGGAGAAATGTTGTCTTTACATCTAACTGTTCAAGATGTAAATCTTCCGCAGCTACAAGACTTAAGATAGTTCTGATTGAATTCATCTTAACAACAGGAGAAAATATTTCATCAAAATCAATACCTTTCTTCTGTGCAAACCCCTTCACCACAAGTCTAGATTTGTACCTCTGTTTTCCTCCATCTTCTTCCTTCAGCCTGTAAACCCATTTATTTTGCAATGTAGTTTTACCTGCAGGCAACTTGACTAAATCCCAAGTCTGGTTATGCATTAAGGAGTCCATCTCTTCTTCCATGGCTTGCTCCCACTTCTTCCTGCTTTCAACCTGCATTGCTTCTTCATAACATTCAGGTTCACCAGAATCAATCAACAATAAATAATATAATGAAGGAGAGTATCGTTCAGGGGGTCTACTTATCCTGGTAGATCTTCTAACACCACTTTCAGGTGTTTGAGGTGCCTGTTGCTGTTGTGGTGGTTGCTGCTGCCGTGGTTGTTGATTATTATTATTTTCAGGCACCTTTACTTTTTCAGTTATCTCATCAAGAACTGTGTATTCCTTGCTTTCTTTTTCCTGTTTATTTTCCTGCAACTGATTCTTATACAAGACCTTTTCATTGAATATTACATCTCTTCTCCTAATTATTTTGTGATTTTCATAATCATATAAGCGATAACCAAAATCATTAACACCATATCCAATAAAGGTACATTTCTTTGATTTTTCCTCAAGCTTTGTTCTGTTTTCTTTATTAATATGGACAAAGGCCTCACAACCAAAAGGCTTTAAAAAGAGTAGTTTACCTTTTTACCTGTCCATGCTTCCTCTGGAATACCACCATCCAAGGAACTTGAAGGCCCTCTATTTATTAGATAAACAGCAGTATCTACAGCATCTGCCCAAAATTGTAAAGGCAATCCTGCATGCAATGTCATGCACCTTGCATGATCCATGATTGTTCTGTTCATCCTTTCTGACACACCATTTTCTTGTGGTGTTCTTGGAACTGTCTTCTCTCTGCGAATTCCATGCTCTGAACAGTACCTATCAAACTCTTTGCTGCAATATTCACCTCCATTTTCTGATCTGAGACGCTTCAACTTCTTTCCTGTCTCAATCTCAACCAAAGCTTTCCATTTCTTGAAAGTATCAAATACATCAGATTTATTCCGAATACAATAAATCCATGTTTTTCTAGTTGCATCATCAATAAAAGTAACATAATAACGAGAGCCACCGAGAGATGATACCTGAGCAGGTCCCCATACATCTGTATGCACAAGCTCCAATTTTTCGCTCTTCTTTTCTTTCCCAACTATGAGAAATCTAACTCTCTTATGTTTTCCATAAATGCAATTCTCACAAAAATCCAAATCAACATTCTTCAAACCTGGCAACAAATTTCTTGACTGAAGAATCTTCATTCCCTTCTCACTCATGTGTCCAAGCCTATGATGCCATAATGTTGCATCTGCTCCTTTGGAATTTAAAGCATTAACAGAGTTAGAAATACCATTGCATAAATACAATGTACCAACCTTTTCACCTTTTTCTATTACCAGCGCTCCTTTGGTGACCTTCCAAGTTTTATCTGTGAAAGTTGTCACACAACCTTCACTACCTAATTGCCCTGTTGAAATCAGCTTTTTCTTCAGATTTGGAACATGCCTTACCTCCTTTAGTAGCCATTGGTTTCCATTCTTTTGTTTTACAATAACTTTACACATTCCAACAATTTTACAGGGTTTATCATCACCCAAACGAACTTGTCCAAAATCTCCTTGAACATAGTCATGAAAATATTTCTTATCAGGTGTGGCATGGAATGAAGCCCCTGAATCTACAACCCAAGAATTAGTAACATTTTCGAAAGAAACAATCAAAGCATCTTGTAACACATCACTTGTCACATTTGCTTCATGATTGTTTTCTTGTTGTGTGTCTCCTTCTTTTCCCTTCCGAGATCTACAGTGTTTCTTTAGGTGTCCTTTCTTTGCACAATTCCAGCACACTATTCCTGATCTGGACTTGGATCTGCCTTTTCTTGATTTACTGTGATATCCCGAACTCTTTCCTCTTTCCATTCTTCTTCCTGTAGACTCTGCACTCAAAGCATTACCTGATGTCTCACCGGAGCTTTTCTGTCGCATTTCCTCGCTAAGGATAGCACCAACAACATCATCAAACTTTAAAGTACTAGATCCAGAGACAGAGTTACTAATGGCCATAACTAAACCATTCCATCTTTCTGGTAATGAGCACAAGAATAACAGAGCTCTAACTTAATCATCAAATTTTACCCCTATAAAACTTAACTAACTTGTAACTGTATTAAATTCATTTAAATGGTCTGCAACAGATCCACCTTCCGACATCTTCATATTAAATAGTCATTTCATAAGAAATACCTTTTTTGAGGCTGAGGATTTTTCATATAGTTTCGCCAACGTCTACATCAAACCCTTTGTTGTTGTTTCCTTCGAAATATTGAAGGCGACTGACGTCGCAAGACACAACCGTACTATTCCAAGTGCCTTTTTATCGAGAATGTTCCATTCCGCGTCTGTCATGGCCGCTGGCTTCTTTGTTTTTCCGTTCAATGGTAGGTACAGATCTTTCTGATACATATAATCTTCCATCTACATCTTCCACAGCAGGAAGTTTTTGTCGTTAAATTTCTCGACCCTAAACTTACCATCATCCGCCATTGCTCCCACTCGAACCAGGAACACTTCTTTCTTGCGAGTTTATCAGCCAAATATACCTTCGGCTCTGATACCAGTTGTTAGAAAATTATATATTATGGAGCAATGCAACACATAAAATATGCGGAAAATACAAGCACACAAAAAACACATAAAACCAGAGAGACACAGATATACGTGGTTCACCCATTTTGGGCTACGTCCACCCCGAACAACCAGTCCTTCCTTTCTATTATCCAGAAAAAATGAAGAGACAAAACCTACAGCAAATCCGCTGTAATATCCTCTGTTCTCTCTCACAGTCTCCCTCTCTGTTTCTCGCTCCGAGAATACACATATATAATACACAGCCGCAATAAAATACCCTCATATATACAAGGGGGTTGCCTTCTAAGGCAAAAAACCCTAATCTAAACATAACTTCTACATCAGATCATTTGCCTAATGAACGGCCCAGATTGACTAGAAATTACTATACTTTTACAAGGAAATTTTACATCTATTTTTAGCTTCGGGGGCGCTGCCCCCGAAAACCCCCGCCAGGGGGGGGGGGCTCCGAAAAGTGCTGTCGCCCCCCCTTGGACCCCCCACGGCAGCGATTAATTACAAGCGGCGTTGCCACCCATTTTAAGGTACAGGGGTCCAATGCTATGATACAAAGTAAACAATATAATCAGGCTCCACACCCAACAGAAGGTTGATTGCTAACATGTTCTGCAATAGGAATGATGTCGACCTCTATGGTCTGTTCCACCCACTCAATGTCCATGTCCTAGGCATGTATCTGCTCAATTTCTTGTGCAAGCTCTTGAACCAGCTTTTTCCTGTATTCTTCCTCTTCAAGTTGTTTCTAATATTCTTCCTCTAACTTATTCAAACTTTCTTCTTCTTCTTCCTTCTTTCTCATTTCTTCCTATGCCTACATTTCTTCCTTTTATTTCCTTTCTTGTTCTTAATTTTGTATCTTTTCTTCCTCTTAATTCTTCTCTTCCTCCTCCTTCTCTGGTTCCCACTCCTTCCTCATCCTTTCTGTTGCCATGGCCGCTTTCAAAATGATTGAATATGCTTTGAAATTACGACTCTACTCCTATTCTAGATTATGAGCAACCTTCCTCTTATACTTGATTCTCACTGGAGTATGTTTTTATTGCTACTTTCCTTCCTGGGTAACAATCTTCTCGTGAACTACATTGGAAGTTATTTCCTCTTTTCCTAGTGCATGTGACTATGAGGCATTGTATCAATTCTTAATATTCTCTTCCTCTGGTTTGGCATAAGTCTCATACAGCCACGAAAAGTGCAACTTAGCACATTGTCTCTTACAAAATTCTTTGGGATTGTATGTATGAAATTCCATTGTACTAAACTTGAGGCTTTCATGTTCTTTCACTTCATATTCTATGACATTCAAGCTCTTAATCTCATAGGATCCCATATTTAAAGGAAAGGAAGTGCAAGGTGCCTTTATCTTCTTCTGTGGGACTGAAGATATACTTGTGAAAAAATGATAACAAACCTCTTTCATGACTACTTTATTTGTGGTGTACCTTGGCAAGAGATGAGGTGGTTTCTGGCAACCAAAAACTCTTAGGTATGTACCACCTGGTGAGGCAAAAAAAACTAGTACTTTCACCACAGTCTTCATTTTCTCATGAGACATGAACGAGACCTCTTCTTCAAATATCATTTGGTATATGAAATTCAAGAAGTGATCAAAAATTTTGTCATATACCCCTCAGTAGTTGAATTATGCCAACGATTTGAAATAGATGTGGATAGGGGGTTCTGTGGGTGTCCATTTCCATTTCATACCAAGGATATATTAGCACATTTCAATCTAGAAAGTACATAGACATGTAAAATTGTTGTTGCTTTCCTTGCAGTCTCTTTTAACCTGGTTCAAATTAATCTACAATTGATGAGAAAATAGATGGGACCAGTCGAACATATTATGTTCTAAGAGAATCAGGTATATCATGTTGATCTATCCTTCTCAGAAGGATTCAATACTCCTATGTCCATAGAATCGAAAACAGAGAACGATCAAGTACTGATATACCATTCTAAGGAACTTGGTTTTGTAAGTATTATCATGTTTATGGTGAAATCTGGCTACATGTTTCTTCCACCCTGACTTGATCACTTCCATAATGTTCAGATAGCCTAAAGTTGCATAGAATTTTGAATCTAGGTGTTGCTTTTGTTTAGGAAAATTTTAAATCAAGTGAAAGTCATGTGGTTGATAGGAGGAAAGCTGATTTCTACTACCACTTTTCAATGTCACACACTTCATATCCAAACCCTATAAAACACATCTAATAACATTTACACATGGTAAAAATAGAAATATGTAGGCAGCCCTGTAGAACCCTGATCGCTAGATGTTGATATAAACCTTCCTATCCTCCAGATCCTCTTTGAACTATGTTGTAATGAATATATATTTAATAATAAGCCAAGTGACATTAGAATCCTTCTCGATGTAACACTATGTATCTGATAGAATATGAATTGATATCAAGGGAATTTTAATGGACCCATCAGTACTACGCTTTTTGATCTCTTTGGAAGCTAATTTCTTGGGAGGAATGGTGCTAAGTGATGATGAAATAGTGATTTGTTCAGGATCTGCAATACCTGTTGCACAAGATGCACTCATGGTGATGGTAAGTTAGTTCAAAAGACATCATTTCAACAATCAACTTTCAAGCATCAAAATAAATACTAAGGGAAAATACTACACAATGTTGGGCTGCAAGGAGGTGGATTGAGCACAGGAATTACGTGTTACGCTATTGTGGAGGGAGACTGCATAGTTCTTTATTGTAAGGAGCTAAATTGTGGACTAGATCTGCGCAATGTGCAGTCTCAACTGGGAGAGGAGGCTTGGATTGTGCAATGTGCAATTTTAGTTGCCATGCAGAGCCATTTATAGATATTACTGTGCATTGCGCAACTTAAGGAGGACAATGACTATGTAGTGCATAATTTTAGATGGCAAGGGAAGGGTCTTGCTGCTTGTGATTGCACAATACGTAGTGGGAGAGGCCAACAAGACTTGAAGATTATGAAATTTAGTCCAGGAGATAGTCATGCTCTAGATATATCACTGAGGAAGGGAAGGGTGTAAACTGGTCTTCGAATTATTTATATCAGTATCCAACATCGATCAACTAATACTATGCAAAGGGAAGAACATGCATGCATAAATAAAACTAGCGAAAATAACTACTAGTAGGCGAAAAGACAAGAAATTCTTATTAACATTTAAAGAAGCTCAAAATACTGAAATGACACTTGTACAAGCTAATAATAATAAAAATTCCACTTTTTATAAGAAGAATTAGGAAAAATGACACTTGCAATTATAAAAGCAACAAAAAAAATAGAAAAAAGCGACACTTGAGAAACTTACCCAGAAAAGCGTCACAAATCGAATCCAAAACTCCTTGAACTCGTGAGAATGGATAGAGCTCCAATTTTTAATGTGAGAATGAGCTCTGTGAGCCTCTCTTATATATATTTCCTCTCATGAGATTAGGGTTAGGCCTTTTGAAACACATGCATAAAATTGAGAGACGGACACTTGTATTCAGATTGGAAATAGAAACGTGTGCCACACTGTTAGATGACAATGCACACTTCCTATTTTCTAGAAGTGCATAATTGGCTTATCCAGGGGACTGTTCAATTCACAGGCATAAGAGACTACACAGTCCCCAGTGACAAGGGATTTTGTGGTTTTCTGGCACATTAAGTTACATAATGGTGATTTCACAGTCTACTTTCTTAGTGGCATCTTGTCTCTCAAGATTGTCCATTTCAATCTCACAGGAATTTTCACAGTTCCTTAAGACGGAGGATTATGAATTTTCTCAAGTCAATACATGCAACCAATGGTTAGTTAGGACATGAATTAGATTGTGTTTGAAAAGGGTTTTGCTTGTCTTCAAAATTTATGTAACTATTGTTGACTAGGCTTTGTCATTGTCATGACAACATAATTAAGACATCACAAGAATTACATGTGTTAGCCCCCCTATAAATTTTTGACAAGCAAACATGGGGCTAAAATGTTTTTGAGCCTTCAAGGAATGCATATCCTATGAAAACACATCATCCTTGAAGCCTCCTTGTGCCTTTTTCCTTTGATAAATCCCCTCTGCTGATTCCCATTATTAAGCCTCTCTGATTGCAAAAAATTGTGCTCCCAAAGGCCTTCATTTGCCCCTTGTATCCCTGCAGAATGTCCCTTTTCAACCCTTTTTCCCTTTGTCAAAGTCTCCCTTTTAACCTCCTAAATTCCCTCTTAAACCCTCCAAATACCCCTTGTTCAGTTTAAGTAGCCCCTTTTTCTTCTATCGTTTCCCTCCTCTAGTCGGGCACATTTTAAACCGTCGATCTCTACAGATCGGACGGTCATCCCAAGCTCCACAGCGCCTGTGGCCCAACCCGTTCATCGCCCGTTCATCACATCTCCACCGTTTATTCACTCGTTGATCCGACTGCCCAGAGTTTACCCGCCCGGTGGTCCCCACACCAATGCGCACTGTTCATAAACCACCGGTTTCCATCGCACCGCGTTTGGAGATGGGCGGTAATTTTCGTTTGGCCAGCGATTCCATTCATCGCACAACGCGTGGCAGCGGCATTGTTTGAAAACTACCCACCCATCGCGCATTATCGTTCGGCATTTGATCTGGCGTGATATGCATATAAACCTTCCAATCTATGATCTCCCATCCAACGGACATCGCACCCCGAAGTTGCACGGTGGATAACCCAAGGGTTTCGAGCGGCCATAAACCACCATAGTTCACAGTCCCTGTCACAGTGATAGAAAAACGCAGAAAGGACCATTTTCAGGAGCTGAAATTATGGAGAAAGGCCTGGGAAGTTATGTCGACAAGACGTTCATTAAAGGAACATGTTTGAACCTTGTAAAAGCTTCCGCAGAGCCATTAAAGCACAGATTTCGCAGTCAGAGGAAATCGTGAAAGTGGTAAAGAGTATCAGTGGGAAAGTAGAGTGTTTAAGGCCTGTAATTGCAAATTATAAGCCTTAATCGAATTATTCAAAGGCAAGGTACCAGAATTAAAGACCCCGTGGATTGCTCAAAAGGTCCGGTGCACAAAAAAACCATACTATCAGGGTTTTCATATCAGCAGTACATACTTCCATAAAAGGAAAAGGTGCCCATACCATCTCCATTCTATACCGTGTTCTAGGGAGATTTTTCAGCCCTGACAACAGTCCTACGCTACCAGTGCATTAGTTATACAGTATGGCAAACCCTAGCATCATCGTTCTGCATTTTGTTCAGTACACCAGAGACATATCTGGAGTAAATGGAAACCTGACGAAGACCACTCCATCATCCAATGAGTACCAGAGATAAATGCCCAGAATTTAAACTGAATGGAGCCTCGGCCCTCCTGCTGCTTCAGAGTTTTAATGCTGCATTTAATTTTACATCTACTCCTGTTATTCTTTTCTCCTATAAGAATCCTAAAGAACGTATTGTAAAAGGTTGTTGTTCGGTTGTTGCCGATTGCTGTTAGAGGGTTTCAGTTTGACTGTTAGAATAGTCTTGGGAGGGAGTAATATAGTAGTTTGTATTGTAGTAGGCTGGGAGGAGAAGTTTGGATTGTAACAGCCATTGAGCTCAGTGTATGTGACTGGTTTTGCATCAATTAATCAAGCACATTTCTTTGGATCCTGGTCTATTACTACGGGTGATGTTTCTCTTATCTTATCGTTTAATTACATTTTCATACTGTTTCATTTTCTGCTGGCCTGCATCAGAATATTGGCATAGGATTTTCCCTTGCTAGGTACCCTATGTTTCTGCTCTCCTTGCCTTTAATGTTTTCCGCTGCTTAGTTGTTCTTGTTGGGTTTAAGCTGGAAGATTTGGGAACACTGGGGATTATAGTTAGCCCTATCCACTAGGATCCTTGTGCGACCAGCTGGCCTTTCTAAGATCTCTTGCTGGTGTCAAAGCATTGAAGGTTCAAAGTCCTTCTCTGATCTATAGACCCTGGCTCTGTTAAAATTATCTTTGTTTTTCCCTTGGAGCATGCTAAAGCTGACCTGGAGTTAAATGACCTCTGGTACGATCTATAAGCTGCCCCTTTTTCCCCCCCTTGAGAGTTTCCTATGAGTATGTCCAAGCAGGTCTGGAGTTAAATGACCTCTGATCTGATCTATAGACAGAAATTGGGTTTCTTTCCTTCTTTCATTTTCAATCCTTAATTTTCCATCCCATCATCTATCTAAAAAGATCCTTTAGTGTAGATGACTTGCCCTCTGAAAGATTTGGCTAGTTGTTGCAAGTAATTCCCTTTCATGACTCCATAGCCCAATGGATGGCACTTTCTTGACCTATCCTCTTTTCTGAAACATCCTGCCATTTTGTTCCTTTTCTCCCATTACTTTCTCAGTCTATGATCCCATGACCAACCCAGCAACCAACCAACCAAATCATTTAACCCCCCCCCCCTTTGTGCTTCATAACTAGCCTAACATCTCATTTGAGCTTCAAAGATATATCATTCTTTGTTTTATTGGAGATATCCCTCTCCGAGTCCAAGAGGGCTAGATCCTAGGGCCCCAAAGTGATTATGATGTTGTCTCATCTTTTGGTCTTGCCAATCTGGACAAAACATGGGAACCCCAACAACATGAAAGAAAAATTAATTGCAAAACTAAATAAACAACAAACACTTGACAACATTCAAAATGAAAGTTCTTATAAACAAAGGTAGGCTCCAAAATTGAAGCGTAGGAAACTTTTTGGAGGGGGCTTGTAGCAGCTACAATAATAAGTTAACTTATGAATTTTTAATTTTCCCTAATTCTAACTTTAGGAAATAGTTAAATAATTAATATTTTTCTAAAGTGGTTGTCTTGTGGGTTCTTCTGCTAGCCTTAACACCTAGGTAATAAGAACCCTTACTTATCTACCCTAATCAACAGGGAAAACTCAACCCTCTAGCAACTCAACCTCCTCCAGATAAAATCAATATCCCTTTAGCAACTCAACCCTAAAATCTCCTCCTAATTGACCTCCTGCATTCACCCCAATCCACTCGTTCTTCTCCTTCTCTACACTCCTGGTCCATATATTCACTTGCACTTAGAGAAGATTACGTTATCTAAATGATGAATCTTTCACACAACTTGTGTCTTCACCCCCTCACTAGGCTCCATTTATAATCTTCATCAAGTCCAAAATCCATAACCTTGATCTCTCTTCTAAGATCATCTTAGATATCAATAGTTGAGATGATTTCCAAGTCACTTAAATAATTAAATTTTTTATCCTTAGAAAATGGCTCAATAGTAAAAAAATAATTAATTTACTTTAATTATTGTACTTTTCCTAATTTGGACCTAGTAAAGAAGACATATATCACTTACTACACCAAGCAAGCACTTAGAAGAGGAAAATAATGTCTTCCACATGCTAAGACACCAAGCCTATGTAGAAGACCTTCCAAAGATATCACTCACTTCAAAAATACCTTCTTGTAAGGAAGGGATTCTCCACCACCCACAACTTATTTGGGTTCTTCACTAACTTCCATTTCACTATAGGATTAGTGAGAATATCTGCCACCTTATCCTATGTAGAAATGTACTGCATTCTCACAACACTTGTAATATACCTACAAAATCAAATCCAAGGTCCAACACAAGAATAGAAATAGAAACACTTCATATCTTTATTAATATCGAAACCCTTGAGGTGCAGTAACACCATACAATTACTCCTTAAGGAAGGAGATCACTCCACATGCCATCACTTTTCAATACAAAACCAATACTTGACACATCTTCCCTTCCTATACTGGATTATATATAATTTTCTAGGATACCAAAACCATAAAAAACCCTAACCACTTTATTTACTAATTATGGCCCATTTATTTAACTAGCTAATTACTTGTGGTCCCTTTTTATAATGAGGTTCAACCACCTATAATCATAATTAATGTGGGTAACCACTTATGGGATTTATTTACTAAACTGATCAAACTACTTGTGATACCCTTTTACACATTATACCCTTGGGTACCTCCCCATGTACCCCATACTATCCACCCCTAGGTATACTACTTTCCTTCCCCCTTAAGCATGTTTCATCCTAGAAACATGAGAAGAACATAAATAATAAGATCTATGCAAAAGAGTAGTCTAATGGTACCATGCAGGCACATCCATCCATCCAAGATAAAGAAAAAAAAATTATCTATACGCTACCTCACTCGATTGAGATGGAAAATGGTTCTTGTGGTGACCATATGGACATGTGTGGTGGGTAGCTTGTCCTACTTCTCTGTGTGTCTTCCAATTTCCTCTGTCCTGGTTGCTAATATTGTGTCATCTTGTGTGTTGTTGTCTTAATGGGTGGTGCAGGCAGTGATATTCCGAAAGAATGGTGGTGTTGTTGTCTTCAATTTCCCACCTAATGGAGCCTCAATGGCATCGAGTTCCTTTTATGGTACCTTCTCTTGTTTCTTTTCTTCCATTGTTACTTCCACCCCATACTCCTCATCTGATGTGCTAGTATTTGTACAGTTTTATGCTTGGGACTCCTTGGAATCTACCTGTTTATTGATGGAAATATCCTATAATGTAATTTTCTTCTTTTTATACCAAAGCTTTAGGAATTTATTCTACACAATAATATTGATAGTACCAATGGATTTCATCCAAGGGTATCCCAAAACAACATCTACCTCGTCCATATTTGAAGCATAAAAATTAGAATGCTACACATACTTATCCATATAAATATTCAAAACTTTATAAATTTTAACATCCTCATTATCAACCTATGTGTTTTCAATATGTTTTGGTGGAAATTGAAAATTTTTATCCAAATTAACATTGCTAAAATTATGCTTACTGCTAACATTGATAGACACAATGATTTTCTCTTTTTACATACATCCATGAATCTGAACTAATGAGATACCAACAGGAAATAACCCCTTATGTTCCTCGTTATCCCGTTTTATAGCATGAGACCATTTTTCCAAAAGGAATTTTTCAAATTCTTCACCAGGAAGGCTCAACAACTTATTTGTCAAGTGAGTTCCACCATATGGTAGCCTCATCTTTAAAATTAAGCCATAATAAAACTTTCCAAAACGTTGGATCTTTTGACTTTTCCATTTTTAGGAATTATTCAATAATATGGCCATAATATTTTCCTGCAAATTACATCTTGATATTACCCCTACAATAGAGTAAGGGTTTTTTTTAAACAAATTACTTACTTTGGGCAAAACTTTAAAATGACCACAACTTAGTCAATATGGCTCAGAATCCTTATTATAACCTGTTTTCGGAAATGGAATGGAAATTATGCAACTTCCTATGTGATTGGAATTGTGATATGGGCACTCTAGAAACTCAAATGCACGTTGCAACTGTTTGATCGTCACAAAAAAAAAGTTATGAAAAAAGAGTTGATTTTGAACCAACAATATCTCCTTCATCTTAACTCTGATTTGACTGATTTTTTTATTTATTTGAAATTAGGTTATTTTTCAAGAGGATCTCAAATATGAAATTATTTTCTTGAAATTATGGACTAAAATATGCGAAAAATTATTGGAAAGCCACCATCGACGATGTTTTTTCATTAAAAATTCAACAAAAAAACGAATTTTAAATCAACGATATCTTCTACGTTCAGGCTCCAATTATAATTTTTTTTTTAAATGAGGTAACTTTTCATATGGAATTCAAATCGGAATTATTTTTTTCAAAAATTTTCACCAAAAATTCCATATCTGATCTGCAAACTCACTGCCCATATTGTTACACATCATTTTGTCACCATGAAATTTGACTGTCTATATGGATCTATCACCATCCATACTCATGATTCCTTAGAAGTAACAAACATTCATGTTCTTGAACCAAGTCTTGGAAACTGGAAAAAATCTCTTTAAAACCCTTAAAAGGTTACCTGCGCGCTATTTCTGGTTATTTCTCGTGCATGTGCTAATACTTCTTCTATGAGCCACTGTTATAGCATTATTTCTCACCTTCACATGATTCATGATTGCTTTGATGGTTTTGGGCACCCATTCCTACAGACTTGGACAAATTCACTAAAAAACAGTGTAAAAATCCCCATACGCGACTATGCCCGTACTTTTCCTCGTGTATACGCGAGTCCAGCTGCACTTTTCCGCGTATGCCATTAAAAATGATTAAAAATATATATAATTATTCCCTATTTTCGAGCTGGGTTGATGGTTACTCAGGTAGTTCAACCACCCCAGCACGTGGCCAAATGTTTCCAACTGATGAAACTACTTGGAGGGAGTATAAAAACCCCTCATGTGTATGGCCTAAGGGAGAGAGAGAATTATTGATATTATACTCTGTTGGTATTCCCTATCCAAGTCTAATTCCCCGTGCCTCCTGCACTTTCCCAGTTCATTATAGGAAACCCTTGTTTCCTTGAGATGCTCATCTTCCTATATGTCATCTCGTATGCACCAATTTGGAAGGAGTCTTAGCGAGGCAAGGGCTGGACGGATCCGGACGACGGTCTGCTCGAAGGCCGTGGAAGGATCAGGTGATCTCTCCACTCGTTAATTTTGTACATGCTATTTATAATACAGAAGTACCATGCTGTTCCCGAAATAAACGTGTTAGTGTCTGCTTACATATATGTGAAAATTGTTATTTAAGCATTCATTATGATTTATTTAATGTTTTATATGGATTTCACTAACATTTAGAGTAGATATATGCTGTACAACCAGTTCTTCGTGCTTGTTTCTTCTTGTCTTTCAGGTTAAGAAGGAAGGACGGTTGCTGGGGGTTTGGACCCCGCGGGATCTGCTTCAACCGTAGGACCTACGGGTAACTTCCTCATTCTACTCTATTTAGTTTTTCTGAACGTGCATGGTTGTGTGAGTCCTTCTTAAGTAGCATGCCCCTGCTCTGTGGAGGTTGTAACCCAACGAACCTCTAGGGTGATATTCCTCGAAACAGAACTGGCGACTCCGCTGGGGATCACATTCTTGTGATACTCCTGTTGGGTGGTTTCAGTTGTTTGATAGGATTCCGACATTTTTATCTTTCATGTGCAGTCCAGTTTATTATTTCTCGGTCAGTCTGAAGTCCTGGTTTCTTTTCAAGGCTTGTCCTTTTTGTTTTTTTTATTATTTACCTCTGCATACGCGCTTTTTTCTGCACACAGTCACGTATACACGCAATTTTTTCTGAAGGGACCCGCGTATACGCGAGAGTCCCTTAGCACAGACGCGTATGCACGCTGGTTGCATAACTGTGAAGTAGCGTATACCTAGGCAGATTTTGAATTTTTGGGTTTCTTGACTTTTTGGTCCTTTTTGGCTGTGGAGACCTGTTCCTACAGTGTCTCTGTACTCTCTGGATTGTAAAGGAAGTGGTTTCTTATCTTTTCTCTCTTTCGTTTGATTGAAAACTAGTCTTTTTGGCAAAGTGTTGTTTCTGGTGCTGGCACTTCTGGATTGAGTTCTAAGATCGCTTTCTGAGCATTCTTGGCTGTTCTGCTTTATCATAACAGAGAGCTTCTGCTCACTTACTCGCTCCTATATTTTTTTTGTGCTTCGCATTGCGATTTTTGCTTCGTTTTTTATTGGTTTTCTTGAGTTCCATAGGCTAGGTTTTGTTGCAACTTTTGAAGAGCTTTTCTAGCTTCTTTGGAGTTTTTGTTTGCGACGAGTTTGCACTATTTGTCTAGGCTGAGTGGCTGAGTTTTCTGGTCTTCTTTTTCTCTTATTGATCTTGCTACGAGTTAGCCTTATAAGGTTTGGGAGCATTGTTGAAGTTTGTGCTTGAAATTCAGTCTTGTTTGGTTTGGATTTTGATAGTTGTGCTTGGTCTTTTAGAGCTCTTTCTCTATAAAACTAAAATGCTCAAAAAACATTTTTTTTGCTTTTTGTTTTTGCATTTCAAAGGCTTAAAAAACATTCTCGCTTGTTATTTTCTTTTGTTGTTGCGTTTTCATTTTCGTTTTGCCATATCTTTTGAAGTTTTTGTGAGGTTTCTTGCTTTCAGTTTTTGGCTTGATAATTGGAATGGAGTTGTTATTCATTTCTTCTTGTTGTTTTTAAGCATTTTTGGGTGTCTTCATATTAAGAGTTATTGTTTTCGAGAACTAGCTTTCTGGGCAACCAAAGAAGAGTTAAAACTGAAGGACTTTTTGGGAAATTTCACTCTGCTTTAGGAGATTTGCATCTTAGGATTTGCATGCTTGTAGTGATTTGCATTAGGTGCATTTAGTCATTTAGTCAATTTCTTAGTTTTTGTGAGTGTGAGTTTGCTATTTGAAAAGAAAAATACAATTTTTAGTCTCGTAGAACCTGTATAGAGATTGCTCTTCATCGAAATACAAAGAACTGCATTTGCATGTAGTTAAGTTTTTATTAATTTCTTTTGCGTCAAAACACCATAAGTTTCATCTCCATATCCTTGTGACTTAATATAACAACCCATTAAAATAAGCGATTTAATCTAAAATCAACTAGCAAGTTTTCTAAGTGTCAATCACCAACTAGCTGGGCTGTAGGGCCTTGGAATAGGTGAGTGGAGAGTTAACTCTCCAAGGCCGCTCAAACAAACATAGAAGTTGATTAATTGAGCGAAATCCAACTCCGTTAGGTGGACCGGGAAAGCTCTCATCCGAGAGTCAAGCGCGAGGGGAAGTGAAGGCTGAGAAGAGGGATACCCCCTCTCCAATTGGCTGAATCTGACCTCAAGACCGTTCCGTCCGGCTTCTGATACGGATTGGTGTCCATAGTTGCTACTCCTAGGTTCCACACAGGTGACTGCGGGGGGGAATACCCGTGGTACCTGAGGCAGACGTCGCATCACTTTCAGCAGTACTTCTGGGGGGTTCCCTTGCGAAGCTTGGGTGCTTGAGCCGGCAAAGGCTATCGTTAGGAGGTCAGCGTAACTGTTTCTGATACCTTCTCTAGTTTTTCTGGGCCCTAATCATCCCAGACTGCTTTCGGGAGGTCCTATACTTCGCTTTCCTATATTTTGGTGTCCGGTCCTCATCACCCGGAGCGGAAATACTTGGAGGCTGTTTGCTTGACTATATCTCAGGGATTTTTATTTTAGTGAGTGCTCTTTGCTCCTAGCTTGCCTAGCTTTTCACTTTTTTGAGTCTAATTTAAAATCTATAAAAGTGGCTGATCAAGCGCCTCGACGATCGAGGAGAATCCGGGGGTTATCTCCCGAGAGTCCAGAGCCTTCTTCGAGAAGGCGTAGGAGCGATTTAGCAGGTGGTTACCACCCTGTGGCGTCTGACGCAGTGGAGAGAGATCCTCCACAAAGGTCTGAAGGTTTCATAGCTGATTTTGGTGTCGGTTCCGAGAGGAGCGTTCCGCTCACCTCGCGAGTTTTATTTCCTCAGGAAGAAGATTTTCAGATTGAAGACGTACCTGAGCCTCCGGCTACAGGTCCATCTCCTCTTCCTCTTGACTATCTGTTCGTTGTTCAGTACATCGGACCTGAGTCTGAGAGACCGAAAGATCTTCCGTATCATTCATATCTTTCGATGGCCACGACTGGGAACGCGGCTTCTACCGTGAGTGCTGCAGGCATTCAGACCCCTGCTTCTGTTGAAGGAGGGGGAACTATTGCTTTATCTTCGATTGCTTCTAGTGCTACTGTGTTTGGCTCTGGTTTCACCCAAGCACAGGCTTCTCATTCTGGTCCCTTCTATTCAGGGATGCCCTCTAGTGGGAATCCCTCTTTCTCCTTTTCCGCTGTTGCAGCTGGATCTACGCCCATGTCTAACATGGCTAGGGGATCACCTTCGTTTCAGGGTTTCCCCTTTGGGACTGGACACATTCCTAGTTCCAATCCTTCTTTAGGGTCGTTTCCGTTTACGTCCCAGACCCAGAGTTTCAACCCTTGGTCTGGGGGGGAAAGTTCGACTACTTTTACGGGATGGAATCCTGTCTTTACTACAGCGGGGGCATGGAATCAGTTTTACGCAGGTCATCAAGGGAATGCTTCTTTCCCTTCATCGAGTGCTTATCAGTCCTTTTCTCCCCTGTCTAATGCTTGGAACCCCTATCAGGGGCTTTCCTCTTCATTCAATACTTCAGCGGGGGGAACTAGTCTGGGCTTTGGTAACTCGGCGTGGAGAGGAGGTTCTTCTCCGTTTTCTACGAGTCCTTTCTGGAAACCTGGTGCCTCATCAAATCCAGGGTATTCTTTTCAGAATGTTGGGAATCCATCCCATCAAGGATGGAATCCTCAGGCTCCGCCTCGCTTACCTTTTCTGGCAACGTTAAACTTGCCAGATTTGTCGAAGTTGACTAATGACCCGATTCGTTATAGTCCGAGCTGGCCTCCGGTCCCGACCAAACTTCCTTCAGACATTCCAAAGTTTGAAGCTAAGAATGGAGAGGATCCGGCGGACCACATCACCACTTTTCACTTATGGTGTTCTTCGAACTCCCTGATCGATGATTCGATTAGGTTGAGATTATTTCAACGCACTCTAACTGGAAATGCTGCCAAATGGTATATCGAGCTCACTGGGGGAAGTTTTGCTACATTTGGAGAACTGGCTGTCACATTTCTGAACCATTTTCAGTTGCCTGTCAGATATGAGGCTGGGACCGAACTCCTGGCTAATTTTAAGCAAGATGAGGCAACACACATTTCTGATCACATTCAGGAATGGAGGAGAAGGAAGAGGCTTATCAAAGCTCATATTCCAGGTGAATTCCTTCTCGAGTGGTTTTTGAAATCTCTGCAGTCAGATATTTCAAAAGATGTATCCCTATCTGGGGTATTTTCCGAGGAGCAGGCCATTTTTAGGGCCCAGCAGTTAGAACTGATCTATTCTCAGTCTGGGGTACTTTATAAGTATTTTCCCAATGCTCCTCGCTCCAAATTAGATTTGTCGAAAACTAAACCTGGTCCGCATGGTGATGGGCTTGTCGGATCGGTCAATAGTGGTGCAGCCAGCCTGCTTTCTCAACTGCAGCAGTTGTCTTTACAATCTGCTCCTTCTGGTCAGGCTGTGCCTGCTGATTCATCACCTTCCCAGTCTTTGTCCATAAATGATGTCCAAGCTTCTGATCCCAAAGGAAATCAACAATCCGATGGGAAGAAGAAGGGACGAAATAACAAGAAGAAGGGCAAGAACGGGAAGGGAAATGAAAATAAAACCAACGAGCGTGTTGGTGAGGGTCAAAAGGAGAAAAAGAAAGTGAAGTTTCCATGCAAGCTTTGTGCTGGAGACCATCTCACACACCTTTGCCCTAAAATTTAGGATGCTCAGCGCTTGTTAGCTCAGCAGGGTTCTTCTAGTTCCCAGGCTGTGTTAACAAACCCTTTTCCCCAAGGGCAGCAATTAGTTGTTGGCGCGAACCAAAATCCTGGGGCTTCCTCTGGGGGCACCCAGGAAGGGGAAATCCCATCGAACATTTTTATGATGAGTGCTCACACGGATATCGCTACGAGATCCCGTGATTATGGCGGAGAAGAGTCTTCGAAAGCTAAGGAAGTTCCTGATGCTACTGAGCCGCTTCACATTACGAAGCCTACTGTTGAGTCTATGCCTCGGATGCCCAAAGCATCTTCTAAGCGGTCAATGATTAATCCCAAATGCGAGGGCTGCCCAGAACTACTCGATTGTAGAAGATCTGGCACAAAGTCCTTGTGCTATGTCAGCTTTAGAGGTACTCCAGTCTTGTCCGGCTCAGCGCAGTGCTTTGCTCACTGCCATTGGGGCTATTGATCCAAAAAATTCTCTTCTGATTACTTTTGATATGACTAAATTTAAGAAGAGACTTCCTCATCACATGGCTTTTCATATTAAATCGTCGTATCGGAAGTGCAATATCTTTCGAACGGTTGTTGATGAGGGTGCTTCCACATGCGTGATGTCTCTCGCATGCTGGAAGACACTTGGATCTCCCAAAGCTATTCCATCTAGCACTGTTCTTACTGCGTTCGATGGTCATTCTCACAGACCCCATGGTATTGTCCCGGCTTTGCCCATCTGTGTTGGGGGCAAAACTGTCAACATAGAGGTTGAGGTAGTGGATGCAGCCTTGGACTACAACCTTCTGTTGAGGAGGAATTGGATTTATGATATGGATGCCATTGCATCCTCATTATTTCGAATTGTATGTTTCCCCCACGAAGGGAGGATTGTCACAGTGGATCAACTGGACTGTCCTCAGATAGACCCGAATGCGTCTTCTGACTCATTTGTTCCTAAGTTGGATAATACTAAGGTGCCTGTTGAGAATCTAGGAGTTGGAATGTATTCTTCCCTGATGGGTACTTTCGATCTTCCTCCTCCTACTGTGCATATTAATGCAATTTCATCCTCCAAGGCTCCCCTTCGAAGAGAGTTCTTTCGAACTCATTATTTTTCGGACCCTTGGACCTTACCTTCCCCTACTGCCACATTAGCGGAAGGTCAAGTGGGTGGAATGGCATTTCCAATTTCTGCAGCTGAGATTGCATATCAGTCTATTGTTGACACTGCAAAATCCATCCCAGCTCCTCTTTCACTGGAAGAGTTGGATGGTGATGTGGCTCCGGCTTGGACGCTTAGTTCTTCTTCGGCCCAGGATTGCCTGGATACCACTCTTCCATCTGAAGAGGCAATCCTGGAAGCCATGACTGGTATGGATAGACCATGGGATGATTTGCATCATCGGTCTTACTTCCTACCTGACTTGAGCGAAGTTGAAACTATTTTTCCAAGTCCTCAGTCTCCTGGTCCTGTTCACCCAGTCTTGAACCCTCTGGCACCAACACAAGTTTATGCTGAAGGGAACATGGTTGTGATCTCTCCTACTATCCCGGTGAACATTTCCAGGGATCCCAATATTATCGAGAATGTCTTCGTTGGAGCTGAATGTTCCCGTGAAGAGGTTCAAATTTATACCGAGCTCTTCAAAGAGTATAGGGATGTATTTGCTTGGTCTTATGAGGAAATGCCTGGCATAGACCCATCTATCGTCCAGCATGAGATCAAGACGTATGAAAACGCTAAGCCGGTCAGGTAAAAACTTCGTCCGGTCAATCCTAGGAAGGCAGCAGCTATCAAAGCTGAAGTTGAAAAGCTGCTTAAGGCGGGATTCATTTTCCCAGTTCCTCTGACTGAATGGGTTTCAAACCCCGTTCCCGTAGATAAAAAGCAAGGAACAATTCGAGTGTGCATCGATTTCAGAGACCTAAATAAAGCATGTCCTAAAGACAATTACCTCACACCATTTATCGATCAGATCATTGACGAGTGTGCCGGTAATGAGATTTTCTCCTTCATGGACGGTTTCTCCGGATATAATCAAATTACTATCCGTCCTGAAGATCAACATAAGACTGCATTTATTTGTCCCTGGGGTACATTTGCATACAAGAAGATGCCTTTTGGTCTGAAAAATGTTGGGGCTACCTTTCAGCGGGCCATGTCTTACGCCTTCCATGACATCAAGAAGATTATCGAGGCATACTTAGATGATCTAGCTGCTCATTCTCGAAAGAGGATGGATCATCCTGGTCACCTCCGGCAAATATTTGAAAGATGTCGTTTTTATAAAATTCGATTGAATTCGAACAAGTGCGTTTTCGCGGTTACATCCGGTCGGCTATTGGGATTCATTGTGTCCAGGGAAGGGATAAGGGTAGATCCCTTCAAGGTTGAGGCAATACTTCGGTTGCCTCCCCCGTCTTCCATCCGTCAGCTTCAAAGTCTCCAAGGAAAGTCTAATTTTCTTCGGAGGTTTATCGTCAATTATGTTGAGATTACAAAGGGATATATGAGACTGTTGAAGAAAGGAGTTCCTTTTCTTTGGGACGACTACGCTCAACGCTCATTCGATGCTTTGAAAAAGGCATTGACCTCTGCTCCTTTACTGAGTCCACCTGATTATAGCAGAGATTTTCTTTTGTATCTAGCAACAGCAGAATCTACCATCGGTATGGTTCTGGTTCAAGAAGATGATGCTCTTGCAGAGCATGTTATTTACTACCTTAGTCGAGGACTGGTAGGACCTGAACTTCGATACACTCCGATAGAAAAATTAGCCTTAGCAGCAGTTCATGCTGTACAGCGACTCCGGCATTACATTATTCTTCGCAAAACTTATGTCTTGGCAGCTGCCAATCCATTTCAGTTTGTCCTCAGCAGGCGAGTGATTGGGGGAAAATATAATAGATGGATTGTGATTTTACAGGAATTTGATCTTGAGTTCATGTTTGCCAAATCCAAGAAGTCATTAGTTTTTGCGGAATTGATCTCCGAGTGGCCTTGTGGAGAGGAGATGATCTATGATGAGTCCTTTCCGGACGAACACTTGTTTCTGATCTCTCCACAGGATCCTTGGTACGGGATATCATTGTGTATCTCCAGACTGCGAAGTTTCCCTCTACTTTTTCGAAAGATGAGCATCGTAAACTGCGTCACTTGGCCAAGAATTATTTGATTATTGGTGATGCTTTGTACCGTCGAGGGGTTGATTCAATCCTAAGACGTTTCTTAACTTTCGAAGAAGCTGAGGCTGTGCTCAATGATTCTCACAGTGGAGCTTGTGGGGGTCATTTATCTGGGCTTGCTACAGCCCAAAAGATTTTGCGTGCTGGATACTTTTGGCCCTCGATTTTCAAAGATTGTATTGAATTGGTCAAAAAGTGTCCTCCGTGTCAGGTTTATACTCGAAAACTGCGCACTCATCCAGCTCCGCTTTTTCCAGTCGTTACTGTCAGACCCTTTACAAAGTGGAGTATTGATTATACTACTTGTAACCCGCCTTCGGCAAAAGGTCACAAGTACATTATCGTAGCAGTAGACTACTTTACGAAGTGGGTCGAGGCTATGCCTACTTTTGGGAATGATGGTGAGACTGCAGCTTTGTTCCTTTTCAATCAAGTTATCGCTCGTTTTGGTATTCCTAGAGAGATTGTCACTGACCATGGCAGTCATTTTCAGAATAGTATGATGGCTGAGTTGGCTCTCAAATTGGGTTTCCGGCAAGAGCATTCATCTCCATATTATCCTCAGGCCAATGGGCAAGTGGAAGCCGTGAATAAATCCTTGAAGACAATTCTTCAAAGGAAAATTGATAAACATAGATCCAACTGGCATATTATGCTATATCCTGCACTTTGGGAATACAGGACGTCAGTGAAAACTGCAACTGGCTTTACTCCTTTTCAGTTAGTCCACGGGGTGGAATCCGTATTTCCTATTGAATGTGAGATTCCTTCTCTTAAATTAGTTGTTGAACTTCTTCCTGACACTTCTAGTCTGGCAGAACGGCTTCTTCATCTGGAACATCTCGATGAGCAGCGTCGAGATGCCGCCACGATGAATGAAGCGCATAAAAACCGAGTAAAAGTTCAATACGATAAGGCGGTCAAGCCTAGGGTCTTTTCGGAAGGTGACCTTGTTTTGGTCTATGCCCAAGAAAAGGATGCCCTGGGGGCAGGAAAGTTTAAGTCTATGTGGTATGGCCCCTATATCGTTAAAAAAGTCCTTAAGAAAGGAGCATATACCTTGGTTGATTTCGAAGGGAACGAGTTGCCGAAGCCCCGAAATGGGCTCTATTTGAAGAAGTATTATGCCTAGGCTTCGGCCTGGCATGTTGCTTTTGTATATAGTAGTTTTTGCTTTGTACATATCTGGTTGATTTTCGATCTTTGATGAGTTGGTGATGTTTTTTATCTGCTTTGGCAGGTTGTGTTGGATGTCATGAGTCATTTTGGTTTCGCCGATGGTGCTAGTAGACACACCCGGAACTTAGCTTCCACGGCTTGGGTGCTTCATTATCCATCCGGTCAGCTGTTGGTATCAAGAGGGGTTTGCATTGGTCCTGCTTCCAACAATATAGCAGAATACACTGCAGTTATTCATCTACTCTCGGAGGCAATATCTTTGGGTGTTGATTCGTTGGTAGTTTTCTTAGACTCCCAGCTGGTGGTGTCGCAGTTTAACAACACTTATCGGGTACGAGATCCATTTTTATTACGATTGTTCTTGAGAGTACGTTTGTTACAAAGGTCATTTCAATTTTTAACTTTCATTCATATTCCTCGAGCTGACAATTGTTTTGCTGACTCATTAGCTAATCAAGCATTAGATTAGCACATTAATCATTCCATACAATAAATTTTTAATCATCAAAAACATCATACATTTGATACATTTATCACATCACATCAAATATCGATGTATCTATATCATCGGAGTGTCAAAAAACTTTACAAAATTTGGATCCATAATCTCATACAAAACTTGGGCTTATGCCCCATCATGTTCAGTCTCAAAAAAGAATATACAGTCATCTAATACATAAAATTTGTCTACTCCTGAGGTCCCTGCCCAGAAGTCGTGTTCCTATAGAACGTAACTGTAGTGGCAACTCGGCGGAATAGTCTAACCCAGTCTCGGGGCACTCCTACCACCCGTCTCTGGATGGCTTTCGGTAGATCCTCCACAGTAGCCATAGGTATTTGGTGGGTCAGTCCCTCCAAATTCCTCTGCACGGCCTGGAGAGTCCTATCTGAATCCATAGTATCCGCTTCGCCTCTGCGGCGCTTATGGCGCGGTAGGCGCTCAGGACGAACTGGTCCAACATCTGAAACATGATCATTTTTAATTGTCAGTCATTATGAATCCAATCAAAAACATGTTTGTTTTTCATTTTTCAAACATATTTAAAAAATCCAAAAAAAATTATATAAGTCAATTTTTTTTTTGCAAACTTACCGACTGCTCCCCATGCTGTGCCTAGTGGAAGAACTAGATCCGGATCTCCACGAAAGTCCATCCCGACATAGGGATAGTCGTCCACTGCGATGATTTGTTCTCCCCACCAAAGGAAGAACTCATCGTCCCATGTGGTCCGGGGTACTTCACTACCCCCCAGTCTCTTCATCATGTCCGCCCAACGGGCAATTCTTGGGTCCCGCGGGCTACTGATGGTAGAGATGACTCTGGGTCTCAACGCTGGAATCTTCTCAAAGAAGAATGTTGTCAAAATTGTACCATAGCCAAAGTGTTTGGTCTTCACTTGGCGGATTGAGGTCAACTGTTGTTTCATGTTCAGTAATAGGGCTGTGCACCAATCGTACACATGAGTCAAACATTCTACTGCTATGCTCATTTGCGTCCTGGACGCCTGATGTAGAGAGGCGGATCCTGCCACTCTGCTGATGGTGAAAAGGAGGATTTTCATGTGCAAATCCCTCACATCTTTAATTGTAATCTGCGTTCCAACCTTTTTGGAACCCGGTATGCAATACACGTGGACATAGTCTTCCACGGTTAACCCTCCCAGGGGCTTCCCGTGTAAGTCTACTGGTTCTCCCCTCCAGGAGAGTCCAGTAATGAAATATATGTCTTCCACTTCAATGCGTACTGGCATCTGATCAATAATGAAGCAATCTTGATCTGGTTCCCAATAATTTACGAGCATTTCTAGCAACCGCACATTGCTTTTCATATTTGGCATCTTGAAGAATTTGAACAATCCGCAATTCCGAAGGATATTTTGCGTTGCGCGATCTTGCATGACCTCTTGGTCAATTGCGCTATGCTCACGTTCCCTCCATGAGATGGTCATCCTGTCAAATTTCATAAAATTATGCATTAGCCACGCTTTTTTGGATTCGGACCTGCGCATACGCGGTTTTTCCTTTGCACAGTCGCGTGTATACGCGGGTTTCCTTTAACGAACCCGCGTATGCGCAAGTCCGCATTTTTTAGCAAGGGTTTTAAAGCTAAAAATCACTTAATTTTAATTTCCAAACGGACAACATGAATAAACAGGATGATTAAGGAGCCTACCTGAAGTTTTGGTGCGTTTCGACGGTCGGTTGTTCCTGATTTGACGAAAGAAGTTTTTTGCTCCAGAGCACTTTTTCCAAATCAGCAATGCAATAATGAACCAAATATGAGGTAATTTGTCTATTTATGGCTAAAAATTTGAAAATTTTTGCAAAAATTCCTTATGCTTATTTTTTCGATCTATCTTAAGCTGCATAACCCGGTTGCTTGGAAGTGCCCAGTTTGGTATGTTTTCAGGTACATTTTGACAATTTTGAGATTTTTCCCGGTTTTTGATCCATGATTACCGACTCGTCACGGCAGGTATATGATCTTCACTGGCATATAGGTTAGGGAAATCACTCTCCGTTGCATCTTGCATACTAGCCTCCATACTGATCACTTGCCTTAGGGTCGATCCCATCAGGTCATGAGTATTACACCTATTTCACTCGCCGATTATTTAATCATGACTCGATGGTAGAGCCTTCCTTTACATGGGCTTCCTAGTTAGTTCCTCACTATCACTTGTTGCCCATGCTGCGTTTTATGTAGGCTCGGGAGTCCTCTTTAGTCCCGCCATGTCTTATGTGTTGAAGCTTCATTCTTCTTCTTCTTCACTATCATTTTTTCTGGCTATTACCCTAGAGGCTCCCTGGTGTCGTTAAGTTGTATTACTGCATTGCATATTGGCTACTTGTTTATCCTGGCCTTTAGCCGGCTTCATTTGGACTTGATGTTTAAGCCAACTTTTGACCTTGACTTTCTGTACAAGTTAACCATTGCAAGCACTTAGCTATCACGACTTGACACCTTTTTACCCATGGATGGAACGTTCCTCTGAGTATCACTTACCAGTTTTCGCCACCTTGCATTGAGCATAGGATTGTTCCAATCCCAGGAACTAGTGCATCTGATTTCCTGATACTCGTTCTATCCATTGTACCATAGCATTCTTTTATTCTTTTTCCGGCTTATTATATGAAAAAGACAAAAAAATCAAATATAACAAAAAGAGCGGGAACGGGATGTATCTTCGTTATTTTGATGGCAGTACAGAGTCAGTTTTTCGCCCTTGAACAAAGCACATTTACTTATATATATCTCCTACATTTGGGATGGTTTTAGTTTTGACCTAGGTTCAGCCTTTACCATGTTTCACTTGTCAGTTCTCCCCCGGTTGGTTATCTCTTCCAATCATATGGAGAGTTTGTTATGCCTCCTGCAAGACAGACTTATACAGTGTCACTTTTTACTGCCATGGTCATCACAGAGTCGTGCTTTTGTTCAAGGGAAGTCTAGCCTGAGTCGGCCATTCTGCGGTGTCTCTTGACTCATTATTCAGTCGGCCTTCCCGGTCTTGCCAGTATCATGTTCTATCACATCAGATGTTTTGATCTTCTGCTCGTGCTGGTTTGAGAAGGTCCCCATTGACTTCTTGCCGGCGGGTTTGTCTCTTATCGACTACGACACATTGCTCTTAGAGCAAGCCTAGAGCCGCACCTTGGGCCTATTTTCATTATTGATAGGTGACCTCGTGCTCAGCATTTGATCATCATCATGGGTCTTTGACCGAGTGGTTTCCCCTGTGTTCGACGTCAGCACACATTATCACACTTGGGATTCGTGCAGTACCTGGATTTCCATTTGACCCTATCGGTGGATTTCTCGCCTCTGTGTCAGCTTCCATTATTGGTTGGTTCAGAGGGTTTCTTCCGTGCGCTAGCTTCATCTTGTGCATGTCGGAAACATACTTCGGTTTTGGTTCCGTCACTCTACTTCGTCTGATTCCTTCCAAATCTTGGCCTGCGGGTTACACTCGCGCTGGACCGATGTGGGATGCCTTAATGCCTTCCTTCCAGCAGATCTTTTCCCATCAACTCCGACTCATTGCTCTGGGAATAAGGTCTAGAGTCTTTTTGTCAGTACCTTAGGGTTTGCAGTCATCAGTGGCAGACTCTTCGCTATCGACAGTGGGGATTCATCATTGCCTCCTGATTGGTAGATTCTTTCATGTGTTCGACTTCAACTCATTCATTCGCACTCGTTAGATTGTACTGGGGCACCTTGACACTCATTATCATTATCGGTGGGTTGTCTCGCGTTGGTTAACGGTATACATCATTGACCGGTAATCCAACAATTTCTCACATGGTCGACTTCAGCTCATTTATTCCCATTGTGTAGAATTGTGCCATAGTGATCGGTGAAGACCTCGGGTTGCATCAGCATTCTTCGGTTCACTTTTGACAGTCCTTTCAGTATCTGCCAGTGATGCCGTCCACCCTTATATGTTGCAGTTCAGCACAGCAGCATCTTATATGTTGGTCCCCGAGTTGCGTGATTGTACCGTTTGATCCACCTCTTATGATCCGGTACTTGGAGATTCAGTTACTTATTTGATCAAACATCCAGTTGCACCATCTTTGATCAGCTTTCTATATGTGATACTTGGACATTGATTCAGACTTACACTTCCGGGCCATGCTCAGATGATTCATTATGTACTTTCAGTTCAGCTATACTTGTATACATATTGGATCTATTCACTACTTTCTATATGATGTATTTTTTACTGAGCATGGGTATGCCCGCCTCAGCATGAGTTGACTCTCTGTTTTCTTTCATTGGTTTTTGGCAGGCTGAAATCTGGTGAAGTCCTCTCTTGTCCTTGCGAAGTTCTTTCTACGTGCATAATACATTTCGGCCATCATGTACCCCTTCTGACCTCATATATTAGGGGGCATCTGTTATAGCATCATTTCTCACCTTCATATGATTCATGATTGCTTTTATGGCTTTGGGCACCCATTCCTACAGACTTGGACAAATTCACTAAAAAAGAGTCAAAAATCCCTACACGATCATGGAAGTACTTTTTCGACAGCATACGCGCAGTCTGTACCGTACTTTTTCTTCACAATATGTCATTAAAAATGATTAAAAAATATATAATTATTCTCATTTTTCGTTGCTGATGGCTACCTGTGCTCAACCACCTTCAACATACGGCCAACTCGCTACGAAATCGATGGCGTACTGGAGGCAAGATATGAACCCTGTGTGTATGGCCTAAGGGAGAGAGAGAATTATTGATATTATACTTTGTTGGTATTCCCTATCCAAGTTTGATTCCCCGTGCCTCCTGCACTTTCCCAGTTCATTATAGGAAACCCTTGTTTCCTTGAGATGCTCATCTTCCTATATGTCATCTCGTATGCACCAGTTTGGAAGGAGTCTTAGTGAGGCAAGGGCTGGACGGATCCGGACGACGGTCTGCTCGAAGGCTGTGGAAGGATCAGGTGATCTCTCCATTCGTTACTTTTGTACATGCTATTTATAATATAGAAGTACCATGCTGTTCCCGAAATAAATGTGTTAGTGTCTGCTTACATATATGTGAAAATTGTTATTTAAGCATTCATTATGATTTATTTAATGTTTTATATGGGTTTCACTAACATTTAGAGTAGATATATGTTTTACAACCAGTTCTTCGTGCTTGTTTCTTCTTGTCTTTCAGGTTAAGAAGGAAGGATGGTTGCTGGGGGTTTGAACCCTGCGGGATCTTCTTCAACCGTAGGACCTATGGGTAACTTCCTCATTCTACTCTATTTAGTTTTTTTAAACGTGCATGGTTGTGTGAGTCCTTCTTAAGTAGCATGCCCCTGCTCTGTGGAGGTTGTAACCCAACGAACCTCTAGGGTGATATTCCCCGAAACAGCCACGACGATCGCCGCTCTATTCTCCAATAGAAACTATGCACCCCCGTAAAAGGAAGTAAACATGAAAAAGTAACTTCTAGAAGCCTAGTTGGGTGACTATTCTTCCAACTAAAAGCCTCTTGAGTCATGCCAGTTCGAGCTACATCCCTCCACTCATGGAGCTTATCCCCTTCAATAAATGAACACTAATCCCTTCATTAGAGTGTCTCATCCCTCTCTTGATGGATTTTAAGCTTCCTCAATCTCTCTTATAAATTGATCTGAAGTTTCAGGTTTGAGGGTAGTTGGTAGATACCAGATTGTATAGTGTACATTGAAGATTACATAATGTACACAAGAGTTCATTGAAGACAAATCTATGTTGGTCATTCTAGAGAGGAAGGCTTTTCAAACCAAGGAGCATGATTGCAAAGACATACGGGAGAAATCCGTACAACATCAAGGCTCAGGCTGTAATATTTCTCTTTTTTATTCTTGATAATACATATGGATCTCATTTTCTCAATGTGTTGTTTTTAGACTCATTGAAACAATGTCAATTCTTAATCTCCTTGATCATTAAGTTGAACTGGTGTTTTTCATTATTATATACAGTAGGTACTTTGATTCTTTTCATGTTTTTTTATTGCAAGTTCTTCTAAACATTGAAGGATTTCATTGGAGCGAAAGGCAAAGGTCTACATCAAACATCTTGTTGAATGGTAGGAGCATAACCTCCTCATTTCTAAGTTATAATAATCTGAATGCTAATATTTTAGAGAAAGAGGTATTCAAATGGTTGTTTGTTTCTAGTTATCTGTTGGGATACCAGGGATATCGCTCTTTTCCACAAGCGAGATTTATCCAGAAAACAAATTGGTGACTCCGTCGGGGAGAACAAGCTTAGTTTTCCCTTGATTTTGTTTGGTTTGGCATTCCAACTTTTCTAGTTTGAATTTTCTGAGTGTGGTTGGGTATATAATATTTTAGATTCTATGAATTAGAAAGCCTTGAGTTTGATTTTTCAAACATTTCTCTACCTTGTAATATTTTCTATGGCAAACAGAGCACAAACCTTCGCAAATTTGTAGATTAGTTTAGTGCGCATGCGCATTGGTTTGAACTGAAAACCTATGCACTCCCTGGGAAATTTTGAAAAAATTAATATATATTAAGGTTTAACCTGATATATACCAACTCTCAGAGTCTCTCTGTGAACTCTTCCTAATCACCTTACAGTATTTTTGATAAATCATCCTTTTTTGCATATTCAGGTAGGGTGTTCCCTAGTTTGATGAATTTCTCTTTTGGGGAAAATAGATTCACTTTCTAGATCAATGGTTTTCTATCATTTCCTTCTAGAGCCACCAGGAGTCTTGTCAAACTTGCTTGTTTGAGTGTTTGTTTCTAGCTCATTTGCAAAAGGAAAACTAAAGTGTGATTTGTCTCAAAGTAGTCATTTATGATTTTGTTTCTGCTAGTAAAAACGAAAAAAAAAAAATAGTTTGTTTTTAACTAAAAGAAATCATGAAAAGACACTCATAGGTATCTTACTTAGGATTGTTAGTTAAGAGATTTGATTTTTTTTGAATTTTTTATACTTTTTAGGGTTTTTATAGTTGATTTTCTTTTGAAAATTGTTTGTTCATGAAATTGTATATTTTGGCTTTGTAATCAACAAACATTTTCATCACAAAGAGATATTGGTCATGCTTGGAAATGAACTTGTTTTCTTGATGGAAAATCACTCTTATGGGATGTTTTAGGAAGTTTGTACCTTTTTTAGTCCAAAATTCCTTCTACTTTCTCTTAAATAGAAATTCATCGAAATAAAGAATCACATTTTCATATTGATGCATTTAGAGTATTTTTTGAATTGGTCACAATATCATTAAGTTTCATCTTCATACCCCTCTGTGTAAATGACATCCAAATTAATACATCTCTTAATAAAATTGATCTAATTTTTTTTTACACTTTCTGGGTCTCATTCCACCAATTTAGCTCAGGAATAGTGCATTGGAATAGGTTGTTGTTAACTTTCCAAAGCAGATAAAACAAACAAGTAGCATCTTGCAGTAGGTAAAAACCCATTTGTTGCAATTGTGATCTAGGAAGCTCTTCTTAAAAGAGTCAAGCACAAGGTCATGTCAGACCCAGTGGAGTAATCATACCTACTTCATTGGCGAAGATAGAATATGTGCACGTAATACAAACGGTAAAACTCATATTAACCATTGTCGAGGATCCTGGGATCACTTGTTAGTAAACCTTCTAATTATCATGTTGAGGATCTTTCAAGGTGATTGAGCTTTGATACTCTACCCTTGCGTGTATATCGGGCCACAGACTATTCCCCCATGTTCAATTTTCTCAATCACTAACCTTAGTGGCCATAATATTTAGGATTTCTCCCAAGGTGACAATGGAGGGAAGGTCCCACTGTACCTGGAGCAGACGTTGACTACACTCACGTGGACTTTCCGAAGGGTACTCTTCACTTCAAGATGGCATAGTGAAGTTTTTTGCACCGGATTGTTTCATTAAAAAAAAATTCACGGTAACTGTTCCAACTGCCAGTTTTCCACATTAATCTCTGCGACGTTGGATTTCATCAACAACTAGTGATTTATTATGGAACCATATTATTTGTGTGTGGATTTTTTCTTATATTTTCTATGCGCATCGTCATTTATTTGATTTTCAGAGGCCTTAGGTGTGATTATTTTGAAATTTTTTGATTTCGCGTGTTAAAGAAATTAACCGTGCTTGAATTACTGAGACATTCACGTAGAATGCAGGGAAAACCCCCTGAATATACACCCAGTCAACTGGAAAAGGTCAAAACTGAAAGGGTTCAATCATTAGGAACCGTGTCTACTGAAAAAGGAGAAACATCCATTGTAATACATCATGATTTCAAAGTTAATCAACCTCACATAACTGAAAAAGAAAAATATCAACTAGTCTGAAGTAATTATAGTTAAATCTATTACTAGTGAGTTGTCAGATACACAACTCACTAAACCTGAAATATCTAAGCCTGAATCTGATTCCACTTCATCTCAGTCACCTTTGAATCTTATAGCCCTGACTCCTAGTCATCCTCGTTCACGTCGAGTAAAGCTTCTCATCATTGAGAAACTTCCTCCTGGCCTTATTATCATTGAAGAGATATCTAACGTAGAAGAAGAGATTACACTTCCCTCTCGTCAAGAATATTTAGATTTGAGCTTTAGTGAAACATTATACCCTTTCATTCCTTTTTGACCAGATCATTGGTATCACCAATTTACCAATTTCCCACATAGCTCTAGTTACATTCAGTCACCATGCCAAATCCCATTCTACTCTTTACCCATAAATAGTAACATGGATTCTGGAAGCATGTATACTGGTTCATCTATGTTTTCTTCTTCACCAGAAACTTTTTTGTATGGTGGTACTTTTGTTCCTACTAGGTACCAGCCGCTTTCTGGCACTTTCTCAAGAGTATCTCCATTCTCTGAAACCTCTACTGTGTCAACTAGTCTATTTGAGTCTACCACCCAACCTTTGAAAATGGAACATGTCTATATTTTTTCTCTGAATGTCCCTCAAACTAGCTCACAAGGTGGTTATATAGTGCTTGGGGGGCAGCAACCTCTCCAAGGGAAGCAACCTCTCTAATGGCAGCAAGCTCTTCAAGGGCATCATCCTTTTCAAGGGCAACATTCTTTTCAAGGAGGATAACCTTTTACTAGAACCTAACCCACAGTTGTAGGGAAAAATATTTATGGTAATTATAAAACTTATGTTCCAATGCCTCAAACTAGTTATGGTCAACCCTATGCGTCACAACCTTCAATGGGAACTCCTTACCCAAGGATAAATACTATGTGTAACCCTTTGTTTACTCAATAATATTTTCCATCTACATTGCAAGTACCTTATAATCAACCTGCTCATCCAGTTGGACAATTTGGTTATATCGAAGTCCAACAACATGTTCAAGGTGCACTTTAAATTACCCCAAAGATATTTGTGCAAAGTAGTCAGCAGGTTGGTTCGAGTACTCCAAGTACTCCTATCCAATCTGCTATGCAAACTTTTGTTCAACAACAAAGTACACCTATCCCAAGAGTTTCTCAAATCCTTATTGTGGCGACCCATCAAATGCCAATGACAAATGTTACGCAAGTTATTCCTCAGACTACTACCCATCAAATTGGACCTACAGTCTAGTCGATTCCTCAAACCTCTATGGGACAACCTAGTGCAACAACTAAACAAACAATTCAACCTTTTACATCTGAAAATTTTCAAGGAAAACCCTTTGTAGGTCAAGATGTTCAAGGGAAACCTTTTACAGGACCAACAATTCAAGGACAACCCTCATTAGGTCAATCTTTTCAAGGTCAATTTGTTCAAAGTCAACCATTTCAAGGGAAATTACAATATGGAAAAGTGGGAAAAAATCCATTTTTTCAGAGCCAACCATACCATGGTTATACATATCAAATTCTAGCTCAACCACAACTTGGTATGGCTACCCCTCGATACCCTGGAGGTATACCGATTCCAACTGCTTAAGCTATCCCAGGTTTTCCTGGATATCCTCCTCCAGGTACTAGGATTGTGCCTCAAGGTTATCAATTTTCTTAGCAAGACCCTAATAGGCGGTTACCTTTCATTGTAACTTTAGATTTACCGAATTTTTCGCAACTAACGAATGATATAATTTAATTTCTTTCGTTTTTGCCAACAATGCATACTAAGTTTCCTAGTGACATTCCAAAGTTTGAAGGAAAATCAGGATAAGACCCCTCGAATCATGTGATGACTTATCATTTGTGTTGTGCATCCAATAATTTTATCGATGATTCGATCCATTTAAGACTTTTTCCAAGAAATTTTATTGTCTTAGCCGCAAAGTGGTACATTGCGTTACCACGAGGCTCTTTCAAAAATTGCAGTGCTTTAGCAACAACTTTCCTTACTCATTTTTAGTTGCCAGTTTGTTCTTATAATGGCACAAAAATTTTGACTTCACTTAAAAAAATTACGTCTACGTGCAATTTAGATCACATCCATGAATGGAAACATAGATGCCGCGTAGTCAATGTTTTCATTTCGAATCAAATTCTAGCTGAATGGTTCATCAAATCATTACTTCCTAAGATTATTTAAGATGTAGCTAAAGGAGGTGTTATAACAGAAGAGCAGGTCATCGCTCAAGCCTAGTATCTAGACCTTGTTTACACATATTCTAGTACTTTGTATGAAAAAATTCATGATTTACCTCACCCAGGTCAACTTACTACAACTCCTTCTGGTTCTCATGCCGCAGACGGTGTAATCAATATAGTTAATACATAAAAGAGTAAGAAGAAATCATCTAAATCTACTACTCCAATCATAACTCTACCTGATTCACCTAAAGGAGACTTTTCCCTGGAAACTTCTATCGAAATTCATGTCGTAGACTCATCTACCACTAAAGCTAAATCATCTAGAAATAAGAAGAAAGGGAAGGGTAAAAATAAACAAAACAATTCTCCAAAAGAGAAAGTAGAAAAAACTAAACCATTAGATGAAAAATGGAAACCTCGTTATCTTTGTCTTATCTGTGATGAGTATCAATACACCAAAGAGTGCCCTTATCGGGCCGAGGTATCCAAATTTTTAAAAGGTTCTCCCACACCCGTTGTACTTAAAGATCATTTTCCATCACAAGACAACAAAATGATTGGATATTCTTCCAATTCATCGGTGGATATCCTGATGATTTCCCACGTCATGGTTGCAACACGATCTCAAGACTATGGATCTAAGAGTCCTATAACTGGAAAGGAAACTGAATCATCTAGTCAACCTACAGTATCAAATCCTCCTATTTTCAAACCATTACACATCGAGAAACCTAATCCTGATTTGGTAATTAAACCACCTGCCAAAGTTGTACTTCGAAAATTGGCTTTCAATACACATGCAAGAGTTGCTCAGAATTACAATATTTTTGAAGATCTGGCCATATCCCCTTCAGCAATGTCGACCCTCGAGGTGATCCAATCTTTTCCATCTCAGAGGAAGTTACTATTATCAGCTATTGGAGTGATTAATCCTCAATATTCTAATATCATTGTCTTTTATCTTGAGAACTTTGTACCTAGACTCCCGCACCAAATGGATTTTCAAATTCCTTTTTTAGTCAAATCTAGGCATGTTTTTTGCACAGTAATTGACGAGGGAGCATCTACATGCACTTTGTACTTAACCTGTTGGAAAAATCTTAGTTCTCCACCAATAAATCGATAACCCATGATTCTTAAAGCCTTTGATGGAAGAGGTTTTCGTCCATTTGGAATACTCCAGGATCTACCTATAGAGGTATAAGTAAAAATCGTAATGCTTGAAGTGGAATTTGTTGATGCCCCTCTTGACTACAACTTTATATTAGGTTGAAGTTTGTCTTATGCTATAACCGTTGTGGTTTCATCAGTCTTTCGAATGATCATGTTTCCTCATAAAGGAAATATTGTTAAAATCGATCATTTGTCTTACTTCGCTTCTAACCTCACCTCTACGAAGAGTATCCAACATGTTGGAAAGATGGTTATCCCTTATGAAGATGTTGGGGTGGGACTAGTTAAATATTCTTCTTTTATGGGAGCTTTTGCTATACCTCCTCCTAACATACCCCAAACTATTACCAATATCAATATGATTACATCAAGCACAATGCCATTTCATGACACATGGAATGTGCCTTTAGAATCTGAGTTGGACTATTATGGGGATGAGATGCCTTTAAGTCCATATGAATTGGCATATGTAGTGGCGCAATCGCATTTTGACATTTCATCAACTAATACTCATCAAATAAATGTGGTCAGTGAAGAGTTTTCTTCTTTATCAAGCTCAACCATGACATATTTGTCTAATCAATTTCAAAAAATGTTTTCAACTACTGAAAATATTTGGGAAATCTTGTCATTGGATGAATTGCCATGGGACGATATTCATCATCGATCCTCTTTTTTACCTAACCTTGATAGAGTCAAAAATGAATTTTCATCCATATTTACGGATTACTCATTAGGAACCTAAACATCCTATTTCCATTCTTCATTCAGATTCTGAGAAAAAAATGGGAAATATTTCCACGATAATTTCCATTGACATATCAATCAAACCAGGAATAACTGAAAACATTCATATAGGTGCTTCTTGCTCAATTTAAGAGATCAATAAGTACAAAATATTTCAAGAATTCTGAGATATTGTTTCTTGGTCTTATGAAGAAATACCAGGTATTGATCCTAAGATTTTGATTCATGGAATTAAGAAATACCCGAATGTTAAACTTATTAAACAAAGACTGTGTATGATACATCCACAAAAATTTGCTGCTATTAAAGCTAAAGTTGAAAAACTACTTCGAGCGTGATTTATTTATCCTATTCATTTAACAAATTGGGTATCTAATATAGTTCCAATCACCAAGAAACAAGGGACTATCAGATTATGTGTCGATTATAGGTATATTAATAAGGCTTGTCCCAAAGACAATTATCCTAGCCCTTACATCAACCAAATTGTTGATGATTGTGCCGGAAATGAAATATTTTCATTTATGGATGGATTTTCTGGTTACAATCAAATAAACATACTCCCTACCAATCAAACGAAGATAACATTTATATGTCCGTGGGGAACATTTGCATATTTTAAATTACCTTTTGGGCTAAAATATGTTGGTGAAACTTTTCAAAGAGCTATGTCTTACGAATTTCACGACATCAAACACATTGTGCATCCATACTTGGATTACTTACCTGCTCATTCTTTACGCAGACAAGATCAACCTACACATTTGTGCGTTGTATTTATGTGATGTGGGCGTTATAAAATTCATTTTAATCCACACAAATGTGTATTTTTTGTACAATCAGGATGCTTACTTGGTTTCATTGTTTCAAAATAAGGCATTCGTGTTGAGCCATTGAAGTTTGAGGCCATTGTGAATCTAACTCCTGCTTCCACTCTTCGCCAACTCCAGAGTTTGCAAGGGAAAAAAAAAATTCTACATCATTTTATCCTGAACTATATGAATTTAACTGAAGGTTTCACTTGGTTATTAAAACAGGATGTTCCATTCATTTGGGATGAGATTATCGATAAATATTTCGATGCACTCAAACACGTGTTGACCCATGCACCGTTGTTGCATCCACTTGATTATCACCGAGATTAATTTTTGTATTTAGCTATGTCTAATTCCAAAATTGGAATGGTTTTAGTTCAAGAAGATTACTCCAACAATTAACATGTGATTTATTACCTAAGTCGGAATCTCACCCCGAAAGAGATAAAGTATTCGCATGTGGAGAAATTGGCCTTAGCATCCATTCAAGCTGTCCAACGATTATGTCATTACATATTGTTACGTAAAACCATAGTGATATCTAATTGCGACCCTATGATGTACATTTTGATGAAACAATTGCTCGGGGGAAAATACTCTAAATGGATAGTTATCCTACAAGAGTTTGGTTTAGAGTTTGAGAAATCCAAGTCTAAGAAATCACTCATTTTTGTTGAACTTATGTGTGACTTTCCCCATACTAAATTAGAAACTGTGGCAGAGGACCAGCTTCCCAATGAATATTTGTTTCTAATCAATACATTAGATCCTTGGTATGGAGATATAATTATATATCTTCAAACCAAACCTTTCACGATCCGATCGACGTAGAATTCGATACCAATCTCAACAATATAATATTGTTGGTGAAATTTTTTATTGTTGTGGGGCCGATTCTATTTTTCAATGTTGTATAACTCATGAATAATCCGAAAGGGTCTTAAATGACTTCCATTCTGGACCATGTGGTGGTCATATGTCTGGGTTTTCCACAGCGCAAAAGATATTGCGTGCTAGCTATTTCTGGTCGCCACTATTCAAAGACTATATCCTTGCAGTTATAAAATGCCACAATTGCCAAAATTTTTATCGAAATATGTGTGCACCTCCAGCTCCTCTTCACCCAATCATATTTGTCAGTCCATTCTCAAAATGGGCATCAATTTCATTACATGTAACCCTCACTCGGTCAGGGGACATGCCTATATTATTCTTGTTGTATATTACTTTACCAAATGTGCCAAGGCGATGCGTACATTCACGGTTAATGCCAATACTACAGTTATTTTCATATTAAATCACGTGATTGCTAGGTTTGGTGTCCCTCAAGTTATCATTACGGACCATGGTAGCCACTTTCGAAATGTTATGATGACAAAACTTTTCGCTCAACTTGGCCTACACCATGATAATTCTACACCATATTACCCACAGGCCAATGGCCAAGTTGAAGATGTTAAAAAGGTTTTAACCAACGTGATTAAACGGATTGTAGGAAGTCATAAAACGAATTGGCATACCATGTTTTTTTCTGCATTGTGGACATATCGTACCTCTGTAAAAACATCCACAGGGTTTACTCTTTTTCAACTCGTTTAAGATTTAGAATTTGTTTTACCCATTGAATGTGAAATCATGTCACTCAAACTAGCAATTGAGTTATTACCAGCTACGTCTGAAGAGGAAAAACACTTCTTATACCCAACATAGTTAGATGAGACTCGTTGCATTAGTTTCCGAAGCTCATATAAAAAGTGTTATGGCTCAATATGATAAAAGCATTAATCCTCATATCTATTCGGATTGTGACCTAGTTTTAGTACATGATCAAGCTCCCAATAAACTAGGCGCTGGTAAATTCAAACCAATGTGGGATGGTCCTCATATTGTTAAGCGTGTGGGTGCAAAAGGGGGCTATGAATTAGTTGATTATGACGACATATCTTTAGATAATCCCAGAAATGGTCTTTATCTCAAGAGATATTATGAATGGTATTTCCTGTGAAGATCTTCTTTGTACATTAGTTACATTTGAGAGCAGTGTGCCTTAGATTAGAACAATGTGTCTTAGATTAGTTATTTTGATTGACCAGTTTTTGCTACTTTTTCTGCTTATCTTGGTTACTCTTGATACTATAGATGTCAACGTTCCTTCAGACTTACATTGGCTTTGCTGACAATACTTATCATAGTACACAAAACATACCTTCCGCTGCTTGGATTATCTATTCACCCACTGATGAGTTAGTTTCTATTCATGGGATATGCCTCAGTCAAACAATGAACAATATAGCACATTCATTGAGCTATTATCCGATACCATTGCATTTGGAATTTGACGTTTGATTGTTAGGTTAGATTCGCAACTCATTGTATTACATTTGAACGATGTTTATGCTATCAGAATTTTGTATTTGTTAAGAATTTTCTTAAGGGTTCATCTCTTGGAAAGACAGTTTGATTACATTGAATATCAACACATTTCAAGAAATTTAAACACATTGGCTGATGCATTATCTAATCAAGTTTTAAATAGACATTTGTAGCATTGAAATTAAAACAAAGCAATATTCAATCCATATTGAACAAGATACTTAGAGATCGAAAGTAGTAATATCATTAGGTCAAAATAGTTATGTGTCAAAAAATATTACATCGTTTGTGATCATAGGTTTCAAACACCTTGTGATTTAAAGATATTGATACAAAAAACAAAATTCCAATCTAGATCGACCATCAGTTATCCATGATTATGATCAGGATAGCAGCGTATAGCACACGCCACTCTGTGTTGATATCGCCTGAATGGACCTTGAACCCCAGTCACATGCCTCTGGTAACTGAGAGGAAAATCATCCGTCCCAGTCTCTGGGATGTCAATGGTCAACCTCTCGAGGTTGTGTTCTAACTCTGCAAGGGCCTCTGTTGCATCAGTCAGTGATGGAACTGTTACTATAGGTTGTGCTTTTGGTATGTCAAAATGACGAAGCATCAGTGGTCGTGTTGGGCCAACATCTTCATTTTAATATTTTTATCAGTATTGGATAATAAAAAAATCAAATAAAAAATAAATAACAAAAAAATCTCAAAATGAGACCTTTTACCTGATGCATTCCACTCTGTTACCAGTGGGAGTGATGTGTTAGGGTCACCCTTGAAACCAACCCCTGCATAAGGAAAATTCTCAATCGAAGATTTGGCTCCTGAGCCATACAAAAAATTGAGTATATTGAACCACAGGACCACCATTGCCACCATGGAGAGCCATCAATGGAACCCATCACAACATCTGTGGTTCCCTTGGTCCGTTAGATCCACTGACGACTGTTGAGGTACTAGGAGTGGAATCCTCTCCAAACTGAAAGATATGAGAATGGATCCCTAGCCAAAGTTATTCAGCTTCCCATTCTTTTCTCTTATGAGTTAGCCTTTCATGTTGACCAACACTACTTCACACCAGTTGAAAATTGTTCCCCCGGAACACTCAACATAAGTTTGCATTTGTGCTTTGGTAGCCACATGTGGAGCTACACTACCATACAATCGGGTAACTATAAAAGCAATGATTTTAAGCTCTATTCACTCGATTTTTTTTATGTTGATATGACCATCCTTCAATTCTAAATCATGTATGTAATATTGCACCATATAAAAAGCAGTAGGCAGTCCCCCTGGTTGTGTCCCGAATAAGGAAATGTATCTTCCTGTATGGGGTAAACCAGTGAGGAAATAAATATCCTATGTTTCGATCACAAGCCTATGATCCCTGATGATGAAACATTGTTCCTAGACATCCCAGGCATTGACCAGCCAGGTCATGAGTTCCACTTGTGCTTTCATTCCTTGTATTGCTCAAAATTTATATAAACCACAATTCTTCAGCACACAAATCGTTTTTGGGATATCCATGGCTTCGTTAGCGTGCAATTCATGCTCGCTTTCTTTCCACTCAAGCTTGAGTGGTTGCCTACGAACAATCATTTAGGAATATTAGAAAACTTGTGGAAGAATTTGGAGCAATTTTTATGGATAGAAATTTAGTTTTTGAAAACCCCACGTTGCTTGCGCGGCTTTTATTCGTACACAATGCATTTTTGCGCATGATTTATGTATAAAAACCATGGTATCTCGATGATTTTTTATATTAACAAATCATTGAAGTGCGCAGTTTTTGCCACAAAAATCTGCGCACCCCCGAGGGCAGATTCTAAAACGTTTTTTCCTCCAAAAAAATTACCTAAAAAGCTTAAATTGAAAAAGTAAACATATGAAAATAAAGGCAATGAAGAAATGAAATACTTGGACCTAACAATTTTCAAAACGGTTAGATGGTTCTCCCGATATCCTCTCCATAAGGTTTATGGTAAAAATTAATTTTCACTGCTTTGGAAATCAAAAGGTAAAAATGATTTGTTTTGACCACTTTTTATAGGTTTTCATGAATAAAATAATATTATTTTGTTTATTTTTACCTTTAGAAGTTAAATTTTGAATCTTTTTACCATGATTGAGAGAAAATGATTATAATTTTTTGGTTTTTTGTACAGGGCGCAGGTTGTGTCTGAAAACAAATCATTTTGACAATGAGTAAAAAAATTTCACTTTTTCGGGCTCTCAAAAAATACGAAAAAGAGAATCCATGGAGTCCTCTTTTAAGCCCTTTCAAAGTCGTTAAACATGAAAATATCTTTGAGCACTTGACTATTCGAACTCATTAAAATAAATGAGCAGTCGTCTATTCATTACAAGTTTACCCATTTTCCAGACTGAACTAGAATAATTACGAAAAATGTATACGTTGACTAAGCATGGTCAATAGAGTTATCTCCTACATTATTTTAACCTTTTTAGGTTTGAGATACTAAACTTACAAAAAAGAACACTACGGATTTTACTTTTGTTTTTCTTATGACTCCCTAAAACTGAAAAACGACGAGTTAATCCTATGTTGGACTTGTTAAAACTAAACAGTGCAAGACCTGTCAATTACAATAGGACCGAACCACTCCTTCTTAGGGTTCGTTAAAAATAATGAGATGAACTCGGCCAAAGGATGAGCTTACATTACAAGAAAATTTTATCCTCCTCAATCTTAACAAAAATAAATAGGTACTTTCCAGTAATGGTGGGGGAAAAGTGAAAAAAAGAATCCATATTTTATACTTGTTTTTAAAAGCAGCATGTCGCTCTTGAACACAACACTTTGTCGCACTCGTGTCTGGGTTGGGTAATCCTTTTGTATTACAGTTAATCAAACCTCATTGAAATTCTTCAGCCAGTTTTGGGTATTATCTTTAAGTCAAATGCTACCAAGTCATTTACAGTGGCGTTATGTGTTCAAGAGAAAGTACAACTTCAAATTCACTATTCATTGCAAACATTTGTCTCCATTCGCGTTGACCATCCCTAAGTTAATCCTTGTGTTATTGCCTAAATCTACTTCAGGCTGAAAGAAGGCAGAGTTCAAGGTAACATCAAACCACGCTCAGTCTAGTAGCTAGCCCTACCAGAACATGAGAGGGCTCTCTCCGGGTCAATCTCAGCGAAAAGTAATCAATAGGGCTTGAGATGACTGACAAAAAATATAATTTTAGGCTAGGTATATAAATAAAGGAGTTTGATTTTTATTTTGGCGGTTTTCGTTGGAAAAAAGGGAAAGCCAATTTTGGGTGCGGGGATTAGGCCTAGTTTTTGCAGAGTTCTTATTGGGGCGAGGAAAGTAAGTGTTTTGATGTTTTAGATTGATTGCATGGATGGATAAGACTAGTGGGGAGTTGAAGAGGGAAATAGGGTCTCAAGAGTCCTCCTCAAACAGATGAAAACATGTAAAATTAAACAAAACAAAAGGCAGAGCAAAGCAAGCTACTGAATTCTACCTTTAACACTGATTTTCTTAATTTAAGAAGAAAGAAGAAAGAAAATGGTACACATAAACATAAATGAACTTAAAAATACATGGAGAAAAACACCATCAAAACACAGAGCCACAAGGATCCCAAAGAGGGCTACAAACCTTGGTCTATTCCTTTGCCAAAATTGCAGAATGAATGTACAATGAAGTGTTGAGCAATCCCAAATGTCCAACCCTGAAAATGTCTGAGAAAATACATAATATAGACAAGCCTAACCCATTCCCATGCCTCTAGGGGTCGAGCTCATCATTCTAGGAGTTGTTTCAACCATATCTAAACTAGGAACTAGAAAATAGGCCATGAAACAACTTGCCTCTATATGCTAGGAAACTGATCCATTCACTCACATTTCACATTTTGGTGAATGAATATTCTAGAAAAAGTAAAAATGTGCCAAAATTACATCATGGTTATGAAATTACATCAAGGTAGATCAAAAGTTACATGAAAAAGTGAAATTGGCCAAACTAGGCGAAATTCTGAGTTGTGGAGTGAAAAATAGGCCAAAAATCTCTATGCGTCGCGCCCAAAATCTCTATGCGTAGCACAACTTTGGAGTTGATTTTGAGGCACTTCCTGAAGTCTAAATTGATCTCATGATAGCTCGTTGGAAAGCCCTATCTGTCTACTTTCCAACCCAAGTTGAATTTATGGATTTGGTTTCCATTTGCCCCTCCAAAAGTTCAATATCCCAACACTTCTTCCTGTGGGTGAAAAACGTGGCAAAAAGGTCATTTTTAGGGTGTTTTTGACCCTTTAGGCCACCCAAAACTTGATGAAACTCTTAGGCCATTCCTGAGCATACATAAATTTTCATAAAAAATCTAGAAATACCAATTTTTCCTCTAGAAGATCTCCCAATCATAAGCGCGCGCAAGGTGGCGTTACGCGTCGGGCAGAAAACCCTGTTTTGTGACCAAAAAATTCAAAAATGACAAAATTTTCTCCAAATTCCTTGAAATTTGGACTGAAGGTCCCTCATCAAGTACCATGCTCAACCAAAGAAGCTTCGGAAAATATTTGGAGCCGATCATGTCTTTTGCGCCTCCTCAGTGCCCTCCTTAGCCTCGCTTTCAGGATCTTGATCCTTGCTTTGCAAACATGTGTGCGTGCCCAATAGTGGTTCTTCATATGTCTGAGCATGTTCTTCTCCTTATTTTCCTTCTCCAACAGTTCCTCAAGATGAATGTTGACTCTCTCAAGCCATGTCTCTCTATCGGCCTCAATCTCCCGCTCAATAGGTGTCATCTCGGATGGGCTTCTTCGGGCAGCTTGTCGGTTCTCACGAATGTTTTGTAACTCCATGATCGTCTGCTGTTCCTCTAAATTTTTATTCCACTGATCCAGATAGTTAATGATCTATTGAGCTCTCTGCAACTTGTCGGTCAATGTGTTGATCTCAGTTTTCTGCTCCTGAATGATCTCTCTCAATTTTGAGCTTGGAGAGCTCAAATCCACATCAATCAATGTAAAATCAGTATCCTGACCTCTTGAAGGGCCTTCCTCCTGCATAGGCCTCTTTCCTCTGTCCTGTACCTGCACCTGTGCTGATGACGACGGCAACGAGACCCATTCCACCCCAGGTGGAGATAGTACTCGTCAGGTTGCTGCAAATAATGCTCTTGTGCCTCTCTGATAAGTAACAAATACTGGCACACCAATAGGCTCTGTCTCAGGACCTTAAAACTGATGTGAAGGCTCACCTGCATCATGAACAATCTCTGGAGGAGGCTAAGGGGCTGTGAAGAAGTCACGGGAAATGAAATCTTCCCATATAATGCCCTGCAATCCAAGCTGATGTACCACAATCATCTTGATGAGCGCATAATGATAAATGTTGTTGTGCTACTGCTTAAGAGTCTTCTTATGCACAAGAGTTGTCATCCTCTCTATGTTTCGGCACATGAAATATGGAATGTTCATCATCCTTACTCTCGTGAAATGCATCAATAGTCTAATGTGGTATGCATAGAGGCGTGAGAACCGGCCCTCACAACTGAAGTACCTGATAATGAGTCTCATCAATGGTGCATAATATTCCTTCAAGAACCGGAATGGGAATACCCTACTGAGTTGCCTCACATAGCCAGGTCTGATGTATGGCTCGTAATATACTCTATCCACCTGTTGTCTTTTGTTCCACTCCTCACCTACATTCGGTATTCTTATTGCCTAAGAAATGGTTTCTGGTGTCAAGGTGAAATTTACACCAGCGAGTGTAACCTGACCATCATGCAAATGTAAAACAAACAACCGAGCTAACTCCTGATGATGCTGAATCTGAGCAACCCTCTCACAGTACTGATAACATGACTGCTCTTGGAAACATGCCATGGCAAGTGGGCAGGCCTACAACTGAGTCAATGAGGTGGGCTCCTCTCTCACATGTTTGCCTCCTTTACGAGGCCTTCTCGGTACATGAAGCTCTGTGGTAGAATCATTGTTTTTCTCATATGATGAATCTGTGTCCGTCATGGTGTTTGCAAGTCTTTGCCAAATGTATGTTTGGTTTGTTGAAAATGACAAATTAGGACTTGGTGTCTTTGTCTCCAAGTTCCAAATGTGTGCCAAAGGGAAATGAGGGACTGTGAGGAATATGGAACAGTGGGGAAAAGTGGAGTTTGTTAAGTGAAATTAATGTGTGCTAACAGTCACTTGACTGTTGGGAATTGGGGATTTTGGGAATTTATAAGTGAAATGAGAGAGGGAGAGTGATAAGGAATAGTAGAGTTTAGGGATAGGGAAAATGGGAACAAGGGATATAAGTGGTTTTGGGACGGAGGGGAATAGGGGAGGGACTGTGATAATTGTAAAATAGTGAAGGGAGTGAACCAATGGGGAATGTAATGTTTGGCACAAAATTGTTTTCTAAACCACCAATTTTAAAACCCTAAGGAGCAGCTTTAATAAGAGGATAGGTTTTATGTTTTGATGTTACAAATTCTCCAACCAATCTTTGAAATCACACCAAACACCAGAAAGAGTGATTGTATAAACTTACTTGAGCAAATGGGAGTGAAAAATTTGAAGTTTCGTTGGAGGCAGGGATAAAAATTGGATGTCAGCCCTGTGCGTAGCGCGCAAACCCAGTTCGCCGCAACCAATATGTGTGCCGCGCAGGTTAAAAAAATACACAGGAAGGGGCGGCTCTATGCGTCGCGACTGCTACGTGCGTCGCGCCTTCTCCCAATGCGTCGCGCACTGATCTTCAACACACATTCCAACTTTAACACATGATTTCGCCTCTCCACAATTGAACTCAATTTCTCTGATGTCTTCTTGAGTGCAAATGAATTGATAAATGTGGGAAATATCTTATATAGTCATGGATTTGATTTTTGTTTCTTACAAACCCACCTTTGTAATGTTTCAATTTTGGCACTTTCACATTTTTAATACAAACTCTGTTTTGCTTGTTTCCACTTGATTTTTTGACTGAAATGATGAAACTCTTGTCTATTTTTTGCAAGGATGACTGGCATGTTTTGGCAAAGGCGACCAGGGCTGCGCCTGAAGAATATGACAACTAAAAAATTTTGAAAATATACATAGCATTTATTACAAAGGACAAAATGACAATTTTCTTCAAAATAGAGTTTTGAAGAAAAGTCATGATCAATCATTATAACGATGAAATTTTGCGATGAAAACTTATTTTGAGCCTCCCTCATCTGTTGGCATTATTAAACATTTTGAAGACTGGACCCTAGACCTAATGACTGAAAAACCCTAAAAAACTCTTTGCTGACCAAAAGATCAAACAGGACTGTGGATGACTTTAAAATTGATTTTGATGAACTTTGATGATCAGACCTAAGCCAGCAGGTACACGACACAAGGGACATGAGTGACAAGACCCTTCCGTTAGAAGACCGATGCTCCTAATGGAATGCAAATGACTGAGCTGAATGTAACACCTAAAAATGAAATGCAACAAAAAGATTTTGATCTCTGACGGAGGGATGAACAGACTGACTCTAACATTAGCTCCAATGGGGATGGTATCTCCTGGGAGGTGCCAAGAACTATAGATTTCTGGGAGAGTAGGCAGTGCATTTGTCCATTGGGCTATGGAGTCCATTATTTTGACAAAGCGACACAAAACTGTTGACTGAAAATTGACTGAGAATCTGACTCACACTGACTCAACTTTGAAACTAAAATGACTGAAAAAAACTGACTCGAAAAACTCAAACCAAAACTGCAATCCATCTTCAGAATTATAGTCTTCACTTCGGGCCCCAAACTGAAGAAAAGATCACAGCGCAACTTGCAATCAAAGTGAAATAAATGGTATGTACAATGACAATGTAATCAGCAGAAAACATCTTAGAAATGGTACCGCTTGAGCAGCTGACCATTGACCGGCCCTCCTGGACAATCTTCCTCGTTCATCTCCGTCAGAAGAAAAGTGTTCTAACCTCGATATGCAGCAATTTTAAAGGGTCCTTTCAAGAGATTTTCGAACTTACCTTGCTTACCTTTGTCCTCATTTCTGGCATCCTATTTCAGCACCACTTCTTCCAGTTGAAATTTGTCTGCCTTTGCTTTCCTGTCGTAGATCCTCTTAATTCTCTCCTGCAGCTTGAATGTGTTTTGAAAAACTTCTTCTCTTGTCTGCTGCAAATGGATCATTTGATTTATTCGTCTCTGCATATGATCTTCTTCACTGCCAGCTTCCTGTAGAATTTTGACCACAGGAACTACGAGAGAGGTAGGAAACACTGTATCAACTCCATAAACTAACTCAAAGGGGTACATACCAATGGATTTATTCTGGCTCACTCGATCAGCCCATAGTGCATTGACCAGCTTCTTATGCCAACTCTTCTTGTTTATTTCCAGCAACTTTTTAATGATGTTGACTAAAGATTTTTTGGAAGATTCCGCCAATCCGTTGCCTTGCGGATGATAGGCGGTTGAATACCCCAAAATGATTTTATACTTGTCACAAAACTCAATCATCTTTTTTGATTTGAAAGTTACTGCGTTATCAGTGATCAACTTATTCGGGCAACCAAAGTGAGAAAAAATGTTATTCTCAAGGAAAGAAATGATTACCGAATTCGTAGCTTGCTTGGTGGGAACTGCTTCAATCCATTTCATGAAATAATCTGTCACTGTTAGGATCCATCTATGCTGACCTAAAGAAGCGGGATGAATTTCGCCAATGAAATCCAAACCCCACTACTGAAAAGGAGCACTCACCTCAATGGGCTTAAGTGGAAAAGGCTGTAATTTCTATCTTCCTTCGAAAATCTAACACTCATGGCAACTTTTGACAGTCTTATACACATCAGCAAAAAATGACGGCCAATATTATCCCACTCTCAAAATCTTATTGGCCGTTGTTTTCCAAAAAAGGTGACCGCCACAATCTCCTTTGTGAAAATCCTCCATAACCCGCTTTGATTCTTCTTCCACCAAACAATTCAACAAAACACCACCGGGATCTTTCCAATAAAGTGAGTTATTCAAAACACAAAACTTAGCAGCCTTCAATTTCAAAGTTCTAATTTTGTTTCTAGCCATACCGGGTGGTGGTGACAAATTTTGAAGCACATATACAATATCTGAATACCAAGGAGAAGTCACAAAGATTTCTGATACCTGAACTGATGAACTTTCCTCATCCTCTTCGGACATAGCAGCAATAATATTGATGTCCAAAGCGTGCAAATTCGATTCAACCATTAGCTTTGCCAGCCCTTGCCCTTTGATAAGTTTCGTAGGCTTTATCTCCACATCATACTCCAACAAGGCAACAATCCATCTGCCCCGTCTCCCTTCCGGATCTGTTTGCACTAAAACATCCTTAACAGTAGTGTTAGGAACATAAGCAATAATATGAGAATGCAGAATATATACTCTGAAATCTTTCAACGCCTTCACAAGAGCGAGAGCTTTCTTTTCAATGATGTTATATTTCAGGGCTGCATCTCTTATAGTATGGCTGAAAAAAGAAATTGGTTTTTCATGCCCATCTCTTTTCTGCATTAATACTGCTGCCATAGTATGTTCCGAAGCAAAAGAGAACAAAATAAAATCATGAGTGTAATCTGGGCTGATCAAAACCGAATCTGATGAAAGAACCAACTTCACTAAATTGAAGGACTTAACTGCCTCTTCACTCCACTTTACTACACTATCCTTCTTAAGCATGTATGTAATCTCTCTTAGATGTTCAGTAAGGTTAGGCACAAAGTGGCATAAAAAGTTCATCTTGCCGTTAAAATATTGAATCTCCTTCTTATTCTGGGGAAGATCAATTTTCTAAATTGCTTCAACTCAAGCTGGGTCAATACGGATGCCATCTTTTGAGATAATGTGACCAAGGAGTTTGCCCTCATCCATGGCAAACAAACTCTTCTTCGGATTAAGTGACACACCATACTTTCTACATCGCTGAAAAAAAAATTTCAAATGGTAAAGATGCTCTTCATCAGAATTGGAAAAGATTGTCAAATCATCAAGATACACAACTAGAAAAACATCCTTCTCATTCGCAAATGCCATATCCATTGCAGGCTGAAATGTCGCACCAGCATTCTTTAAACCGAAAGGCATTTTGGCGTAATGGAAAGTTCCCCACAGAGTGGTGAACACAGTTTTGTCTCTATCATCCTCATGGACCAAAATTTGGTTATACCCAAAATAACCATCAAGTAGTGACATACGAGATGCTCCAACTACTCGCTGCAATATGTGATCCATTTTGGGCAATGGATAGTTGTCTTTCAAAGAAACCTTGTTCAAATTCCGAAAATCAATGCACAAATGAATCTCACCTGTCTTTTTGCGAACGGGAACCAAATTGGATATCCAATCTGAAAATCTTATAGGAACAATGATACCAGCCTTGTATAATCTATTTACCTCCTTTTCAATCGAGGGCAGCAACTTTGGATTTATCCTTCTCAACTTCTGCCTGAAGGGCTTCTGATTTGGCTTAATAGGAATGGTGTGCTGAATTATATTGGTATCATACGTCTTTAAATATGAATAGTCCCAAGCAAAAGCATCAGCAAAAGAAGACAACAAACTCACATATTTTGCTTTTACCTCCGGTGGAAATGATTTGGATAACTTCACCATCTTTGGATTCTCAGTTGTTCCAATGTTCACGTCTTCAACTCCCTTTTCAGTTGGCCGCAAGGTTGGCTTTCTAGCTACGTCATCTTGATCAAAGAGCTCTTCTAAAGGTATCAAACCCTTAGGAATGACATTATCTTTCAGCTGCAACACTTCCATATGATTTATTTTCACATCAGCCTCACCATCATCATTTTCCATGTCAATTGAGGTGTCTTTGAATTTACCTTTGTTCTGCAGAAATTCATCAATCTCATCATCATCTTGGAATACTTGCCAAAACTTTTGATTTTCCGGGACAGTTGGACGATGTTTCACATGGATTTCAAACTTATTACTTGAGTTCATTGGGATCTTCAAATTACTAGCTGCCTTAGCAAGAGCATCCGCAATACCATTCTGAATGCGAGGGATACAAGTCAAAGTATAGTCTGAAAATAACTTCAAGATATCAAGAATAGCATTTCGATAAGCCCGCATTCGAGGATGCTTCACTTGATACTCACCATTCACTTGCTTAATTACCAACTCAGAGTCGCCATAGACTGCAATTCTCTTAGCATTCAACTTCCTAAGTATCTTCAAACCAGCGATCAAAGCTTCATATTCTACCTCATTATTCGAACAATCAAATGCTAATTTGTATGAACAAACTCTCACATTACTAGGTATCTTGTTTGGGGCGGAAAAAGGACTACGTACCCAAATACCAATTCCGGCACCATCACTCCCAATGGCACCATCGAAATCCATAGTCCATAAACCTTCTTCATCTTCCTCCAAGTGCTGAAATTTTGTTTTCTCTGTTATTTCTGCTTGTTGTCCCTCAACTTTCTGTTGTTTCCGGAAGGCTGATTGCTCAGCAGAACTCTCAAGTTCTTGTCTTTCTTTCATCAAAACTTCTCTGAAATTTTCTGTGATCTCCGGAATGTCCTCTGCTTCAACTAACTGACTATCTACATCATTGAAACTATCTGAATACAAAACAAAAGACTCTAAATATGTATGTACATAATTAATTGGATGATTTACCGGTTTCTCCTTGCTGGTGATCATATACTTCATCTTCTGTTCCCGATATATTTTTCTCATCTGACCAAACACGGGAATGGTAGCATAGGAGAAATCAAGCTGCAATTTTCCCTTCAATTTCGCTCCCCAAGATCTGGAAAGAAGCATGCCAAATCTTGGAGCAATGTCTGCCACAACCACATCCATCAAAACATTCTTCGCCAGAATCTGATCTAAACTTACCACCAAATCCTTAATAAGCCCAATGCATCTTACTCTGCTGGAATCAAAAGAATACAGATCGTGATACTTCTGAGTGATGTCCAATCCCAATTTCTCCATAATCGCCTTCGGCATGAGATTGTGAGAAGCTCCAGAATCAAACATGGCATTATGTAACACAAAATCATGCAATCTAAGGCTGATATAAAAAGGCGGCACATCTCTATCGGGAGACTCACCATCCAATGCTGGTCCAAATATCAACTCAGGCTGATCATCTTCCACATTCAGCATATCAGACATTGGATCGAAATTCAAAATTTTTGATACTTGACCCTTGTAGCTGCTATTTCTCATTAACTCAGTCAAAGGAATGGAAACTTTCAACTTAGAAATCTCACTCTCTAAGTTAAAAGCTGAAACTTTTTCTACCTCTTTGGCTGGAGCATCCTTCTTTTCAGCTTTCTCCCTCGATACAATTGGTTGATTTGATCTTTCACTTGTTGCTGGAGACTTGGTTGTAGTAGGATCAGCTACATATTTTCCCTTCTTTTGTGCAATGGGTACATCATTTTTTGGTGCTGCAACTTCTTTTCTCTTTTGGATCGGGTTGATAGGCACATCTCTGTTTCTAAGTGAATATTGTTTCTGCTGGGCAGACAAAGCATTCATATAACCTCTCTGATACTCATCCGACTCTTCTTCAAGAGTTGTCTCATTTTCCAAGATAAAATCCTCATCCTTTTGTACAACTGAACTTTCTACAAACTCCTCATCTTCAGTGATAAAGGTTGGCATGTCATCAGGTGTAAAAAAGTGATTTTCTTCTCCAATTACGTTGTCTTCATCATCTAATTCGGGATCAACAAAATTCTGTTGTAAAGGAGTCTTTACCTACTGTTGGGCTAGTGGTTCTTGTGCTCGCTGCTCTCATTGTTTGATCCTGAATTGAGGTTGTTGCTGTCCACGAAAGTTGGGATTTCTAATCTGCGGTTCAGGATTATCAAGTGTCATTCTTTCAAACATCTTTTCCACTTTGTGAAGTATTTTATCTGAAGTAGAAGCTTCTTCCTTTATCATGACTTTCTTCTTTTCTTTCAATCTAGCTCTCTTGTCATTCAAATTCGCCTCCACACTCACCGCAATTTTCTGCATCCTCCAAAGTGGGCAGATCTCTTTCTCGTAATGAATAGGCCATGTCCGAATCAAAACCATTTTGAAATTTAAGCAAAGCTGACTTCTTAGATGGCCTCAAATCCTCAGGCATTACATTATAAACCGCATTAAATCTAATAATATAGTCTTGGACAGACTCACCAGCATTGCGCTTGATCTTAGTATATTTAGAAGTGATTTGAAGAGGATCTTTCTTTATTTCCCACCGATCCAAAAATTGTCTCTGAAGCTCAGCCAATGTAGCAATACTTCTAGGCTGCAAAGCTCTGAACCACTTACGTACTTCACCACCAAAAGTTTGCACAAACAATCTCACAGTCACATTTTCTTCATCAATTTCATGAAGATCAAAGAAGTCCGACATTCTATCAATATGCTGCTAAGCAGGAACACTCTGAGGAGTACCATCAAAAAATGGGATCTTACTTTGATAATCAGCGGGCATAGCATCCAAGTTTGGAGGCAGGATAAGGGGTGCAAATCTAGCGGCCATTTCTCTTGGTGGATTTATAATTTGTCTTGGTGGATTTATAAACAGGAGTAGTAGGAGCAGTAGATGTACGAGGTGTATGTGGTGGGGATGGAGGAGAAAATATTGCAGATTGTTGATCAGAAATAGATGGTTGCACAGGAATACTAGGAATGAAAGGAGGCTAGGTATGAACTTGTGAATCAAAAGTAACTGCTGATGGACCAAGAGTTTCAGAAGTAGATTCGATAAAATCAGGAATATTTGTTGCCACAATAGAGTTTTGAATGTTCAAGATGTAACTATCAATGGATCTATTAGCTTGTTCAATCTCAGGATACTTGATAAACTCGGGATTTACGACAGTAGAACCAATAGCACTTTCAGATTTAATTTCAAACAACGACAACTCAAATTGATCATCAAACTCAATATCTTCAAGGAATTCAAATACAGTAGGGCATGAATGAGATTTAAAAAAAGGGATCACGGGACTTTCTCGACGAAGAATTCTTGAAATCAGATTAGGATTCTCATACACTGGAGGTGGATCGGGATCCGGATTTGCTCTAGTATGTCTTCTGGAAGCCAGTGTGTTGGATTAATTTTAAAAATCAAAGGGACAAAACCAACTTGTTCAGCCTATCAAATTCTAGACTCATCACCCAAAAGTCTAGAATGATTTGATATACTGGGGTAATTTACAAGTCAAGTGTCATGTTCACAAGCTAGACCGGAGATTGACTGAAGCAGCGTTTATCTACTTCTGCTAATGCAAAGCAAAAGCGTTTCGAAGGCTACCTGGCATAACTTCAGGCTTCGTCTATAGCTTATGAAACAAATAACACCAAAAATCAAACCATTTTCTTCCCCAGTATGGTCACCACTATGTTATTGCCTAAATCTACCTCAGGCTGAAAGAATGCAGAGTTCAGGGTAACATCAAACCACGCTCAATCTGGTAGCTAGCCCTACCAGAACAGGAGAGGGCTCTCTCCGGGTCAATCTCAGCAAAAAGTAATCAATAGGGCTTGAGATGACTGAAAAAAAACTAATTTTAGGCTAGGTATATAAATAAAGGAGTTTTATTTTGATTTTGGCGGTTTTCGTTGGAAAAAAGGGAGAGGCAGTTTTGGGTGCGGGGATTAGGCCTAGTTTTTGCAGAGTTCTGATTGGGGCAAGGAAAGCAAGTGTTTTGATGTTTTATATTGATTGCATGGATGGATAAGACTAGTGGGGAGCTGAAGAGGGCAAGAGGGTCTCAAGAGTCCTCCTCAAACAGATGAAAACATGTAAAATTAAACAAAACTAAAGGCAGAGCAAAGCAAGCTACTGAATTCTACCTTTAACACTGATTTGCTTAATTTAAGAAGAAAGAAGAAAGAAAATGGTACACATAAACATCAATGAACTTACAAATACATGGAGAAAAACACCATCAAAACACAGAGCCACAAGGATCCCAAAGAGGGCTGCAAACCCTGGTCTATTCCTTTGCCAAAATTGCAGAATGAATGTACAATGAAGTGCTGAGCAATCCCAAATGTCCAACCCTGAAAATGACTGAGAAAATACATCATATAGACAAGCCTAACCCATTCCCATGCCTCTAGGGGTCAAGCTCATCATTCTAGGAGTTGTTTCAACCATATCTAAACTAGGAACTAGAAAATAGGCCATGAAACAACTTGCCTCTATATGCTAGGAAACTGATCCATTCACTCACATTTCACCTTTTGGTGAATGAATCTTCTAGAAAAAGTAAAAATGTGCCAAAATTACATCATGGTTATGAAATTACATCAAGGTAGATCAAAAGTTACATGAAAAATTCAAATTGGCCAAACTAGGCGAAATTCTGAGCTGTGGAGTGAAAAATAGGCCAAAAATCTCTATGTGTCGCGCCCAAAATCTCTATGCGTAGCACAACTTTGGAGATGATTTTGAGGCACTTCTTGAAGTCTAAATTGAGCTCATGATAGCTTGTTAGAAAGCCCTGCCTGTCAAATTTCCAACCCAAGTGGAATATATAGATTTGGTTTCCATTTTCCCCTCCAAAAGTTCAATCTCCCAACACTACTTCCTGTGGGTGCAAAACGTGGCAGAAAGGTCATTTTTAGGGTGTTTTTGACCCTTTAGGCCACCCAGAACTTGATGAAACTCTTAGGCCATTCCTGAGCATGCATAAATTTTTATAAAAAATCTAGAAATACCAATTTTTCCTCCAGAATATCTCCCAATCGTAAGCGCGCACAAGGTGGCACTACGCGTCGGGCAGAAAAACTTGTTTTGTGACCAAAAAATTCAAAAATGACAAAATTTTCTCCAAATTCCTTGAAATTTGGACTGAAGGTCCATCATCAAGTACCATGCTCAGCCAAAGAAGCTTCAGCCAAGATTTGGAGTTGATCATGTCTTTTGCGCCTCCTCAGTGCCCTCCTTAGCCTCGCTTTCAGGATCTTGATCCTTGCTTTGCAAACATGTGTGCGTGCCCAATAGTGGTTCTTCATATGTCTGAGCATGTTCTTCTCCTTATTTTCCTTCTCCAACAGTTTCTCAAGATGAATTTTGACTCTCTCAAGCCAAGTCTCTCTATCAGCCTCAATCTCCCGCTCAATAGGTGTCATCTCAGATGGGCTTCTTCGGGCAGCTTGTCGGTTCTCACGGATGTTTTGTAACTCCATGATCGTCTACTGGTCCTCTAACTGTTTATTCTGCTGCTCCATATATTTAATGATCCATTGAGCTCTCTGCAACTTGTCGGTCAATGTGTTGATCTCAGTTTTTTGCTCATGAATGATCTCTCTCAATTTTGAGCTTGGAGAGCTCAAATCCACATCAATCAATGTAAAATCAGTATCTTGACCTCCTGAAGGGCCTTCCTCCTGCATAGGCCTCTTTCCTCTATCCTATACCTATACCTGTGTTGATGACAATGGCAACAAGACCCCTTCCACCCTGGGTGGAGATAGTACTCGTTGGGCTGCTGCAAATAATTCTCTCGTGCCTCTCTGATAAGTAACAAATACTGGCACACTGATAGGCTCTGTCTCGGGACATTCAAACTGATGTGAAGGCTCACCTGCATCATGAAAAATATCTGGAGGAGGCTAAGGGGCTGTGAATAAGTCACGGGAAATGAAATCTTCCCATGTAATGCCCTGCAATCCAAGCTGATGTACCACAATCATCTTGATGAGCACATAATGATAAATGTTGTTGTGTTGCTGCTCAGGAGTCTTCTTCTGCACAAGAGTAGTCATCCTCTCTATGTTTCGGCACATGAAATATGGAATGTTCATCATCCTTACTCTCGTGAAATGCATCAATAGTATGATGTGGTGTGCATAGAGGCGTGACAACTGGCCCTCACAACTGAAGTTCCTGATAATGAGTCTCATCAATGGTGCAGAAGATTCCTTCAAGAACTAGAATGGGAATACCCTGCTAAGCTGCCTCACATAGCCAGGTCTGATGTATGGCTCATAATGTACTCTATCCACCTGCTGTCTTTTGTTCCACTCCTCACCTATATTCTGTATTCCTGTTGCCTGAGAAATGGTTTCTGGTGTCAAGGTGAAATTTACACCAGCGAGCGTAACCTAACCATCATGCAAATGTAAAACAAACAACCGGGCTAACTCCTAATGATGCTGAATCTGAGAAACCCTCTCACAGTACTGATAACATGACTACTCTCAGAAACATGCCATGGCAAGTGGGCAGGCCCGCAACTGAGTCAATGAGGTGGGCTCCTTCTCACATGTTTGCCTCCATTATGAGGCCTTCTCGGTACATGAAGCTCTGTGGTAGAATCATTGTTTTGCTCATATGATGAATCTGTGTCCATCATGGTGTTTGCAAGTCTTTGCCAAATGTATGTTTGGTTTGTTGAAAATGTCAAATTAGGACTTGGTGTCTTTGTCTCCAAGTGCCAAATGTGTGCCAAAGGGAAATGAGGGACTATGAAAAATATGGAACAGTGGGGAAAAGTGGAGTTTGTTAAGTGAAATTAAGGTGTGCTAACAGTCACTTAACTATTGGGAATTAGGGATTTTGGGAATTTATAAGTGAAATGAGAGAGGGAGAGTGATAAGGAATAGTAGAGTTTAGGGATAGGGAAAATGGGAACAAGGGATATAAGTGGTTTTGGGACGGAGGGGAATAGGGGAGGGACTGTGATAATTGTAAAATAGTGAAGGGAGTAAACCAATGGGGAATGTAATGTTTGGCACAAAAAAAAATTTTAAACCACCAATTTTAAAACCCTAAGGAGCAGCTTTAATAAGAGGATAGGATTTATGTTTTGATATTACAAATTCTCCAACCAATCTTTGAAATCACACCAAACACCAGCAAGAGCGATTGTATAAACTTACTTGAGCAAATGGGAGCAAAAAATTTGAAGTTTCATTGGAGGCAGGGATAAAAATTGGATGTCAGCCATGTGCCTCGCGCGCAAACCCAGTGCGCCGCGACCAGTATGTGTGTCACGCAGGTTAAAAAAATACACAGGAAGGGGCGGCTCTATGCGCCACGACTGCTATGTGCGACGCGCCTTCTCCCAATGCATCGCGCACTGATATTCAACACACAGTCCAGCTTCAACACATGATTTCGCCTCTCCACAATTGAACTCGATTTCTCTGATGTCTTATTGAGTGAAAATGAATTGATAAATGTGGGAAATATCTTATATATTCATGGATTTGATTTTTGTTTCTTACAAACCCACCTTTGTAATGTTTCAATTTTGGCACTTTCACATTTTTAATACAAACTCTGTTTTGCTTGTTTCCACTTGATTTTTTGACTGAAATGATGAAACTCTTGTCTATTTTTTGCAGGGATGGCTGGCATGTTTTGGAAAAGGCGACCAGGGTTGCGCCTGAAGAATCTGACAACTGAAAAATTTTGAAAATAGACATAGCATTTATTAAAAAGGACAAAATGACGATTTTCTTCAAAATAGAGTTTTGAAGAAAAGTCATGATCAATCATTATAACGATGAAATTTTGCGATGAAAACTTATTTTGAGCCTCCCTCATCTACTGGCATTATTAAACTTTTTGAAGACTGAACCCTAGACCTAATGACTGAAAAACCCTAAAAAACTCTTTGCTGACCAAAAGATCAAACAGGATTGTGGATGAATTTAAAATTGATTTTTATGAACTTCAATGATCAGACCTGAGCCAGCAGGTACACGACACGAGGGACATGAGCGACAAGACCCTTCCGTCAGAAGACCGATGCTCCTAATGGAATGCAAATGACTGAGCTGAATGTAACACCTAAAAATGAAATGCAACAAAAAGATTTTGATCTCTGACGGAGGGATGAACAGACCGACTCTAACACCTTGCAAAACATTTCTTCAA
>JAXQQM020058113.1:0-108187 GCA_034641835.2 Pinus albicaulis
GTAGACGCCATGATCAAAGAGTATGATTCGATCGTCAGAAACAGTGCATGGGAGATTGTCCCAAGACCGAAGGGGAAGTCAGTGGTAGGTTTGAGATGGATCTACAAACTGAAGCAAGCGGTTGACGGGAGTGTGGAAAATTACAAGGAAAGATTTGTTGCCCGAGGTTTTTCTCAGATAGAGGGGATCGATTATGAGGAGACCTTTTCACCTGTCGCAAGGTGCTCTTCCATACGAACGATCCTAGCTCTCTCAGCGCAGATGGGATGGCACATCCATCAAATGGATGTGAAGACTGCGTTCCTCAATGGAGTCATTGAGGAGGAGGTGTACATAGAGCAGCCCGAAGGTTTTGAGATCTTCAGCAGTGAGTCGCATGTGTGCAGGCTCAAGAGAGCACTGTATGGGTTGAAACAAGCACCTCGTGCTTGTTACACACGGATAGACAGTTATTTCACTGGACTTGGACTCTCCAAGAGTGAGGCGGATCCCAACCTATACCAGATTGTGGTGGAGGGTAAGTTGCTGATCATTGTACTTTAAGTAGATGATTTTATTTTGACAGGTGATGAGCTGTTGATACTCCCATGCAAGGAGGATCTTGCTAGAGAGTTTGAGATGAAGGACTTGGGCCTCCTTCATTATTTCCTGGGATTGGAAATTTGGCAGCGCAGTGATGGACTGTTTGTTTCTCAGGGTAAGTATGCCCCTGAGATATTGGAGAAGTTCAACATGCATGGTTGCAAGCCTGTTGATACTCCTCTTCCTAGAGGTTGGAGGAAGGAGGATGCTACTTCGGCGGAGGTAGTGGATGCCACTGTTTATTGACAGTTGGTGGGGTCGCTTAGGTATCTGGTCAATACATGACCCGATATATGCTATGCTGTTAACCAACTTTCACAAGCTATGGTTAAGCCAACCAAGCTCTTCTGGAAGGTAGGCAAGCATGTATTGTGTTATCTTAGAGGCACATCGAGATATGGATTGTGGTACAGACAGGAGGATGAGGTGAAGCTATGTGGCTTCACAGATGCAGATTGGGGGAAGAGCCCAACAAACCGAAGAGGCACATACGGGAGGTATCTTCGACATTGGATCGACAGCGGTTTTACGGTACGGCGGGGAAGCAGAGATCCGTGGCACTCAGTTCAGCAGAGGCCGAGTACATGGCAGCTAGCTTGGCTGCATGCGAGGCTATTTGGATGAGGAAGATCCTCGTCGGATTGTTCGGGTCACATTTGGAGCCTATTGTGATTTATTGTGATGACCAGAGCTGCATTAAGCTCTCGGCTAATCCAGTATTGCATGATAGATCCAAACACATCGACATCAGGTACCATCATATCAGAGACTGTGTTCAGTGGAGGATCATGTTACTTTCATATATTCCCACGGAGGATCAGGATGCTGACATTCTGACGAAGGCGCTCACCAGGAGAAAATTCGAATTCCACAGAGGTAGGATAGGGGTTGCAGATAATCCATATATTGCTGAGAGGGAGTGTTGAAAATGCAGCAAGATGATGGAGCCTAGTGAAATGAAGTCGCCTTCACTAGGTGGGCCCGCAGGCTATTTTTGGCGCAAATTCTATTTTTAGACATATGTCTATTTTTAGACATATGGATCATGTCACAGGAGCTGCGGTATGATATTCTTGGAGTATTGGTCATGTTGGTAAAAATAGATGGACCTCTATTTTTAGACATACAGGTCGAAGTCTATTTTTAGACTGCCTATCCTAAAAATAGGGAAGTCAAATATTATTTACCCTTAATAATATTTGGACTCTAAACTTCATTTTACTCTCTTGGAGCACTTCAGTTTGACCCTCGGAGGTGGGGCATGCAGCTGACATGAGGATTTACGCTATTCCCATGGGTTTGGTGAGCTCATGCATGATAGAATTCAGTTAGACTCATGTGGCGGAGTTCGGTGGAGTTGATTGAGGAGTTGATGGGGTTGAGACTAGTTGAACTAGTTGTGATCAGTTTAACTGGCGATTACACTAGAGATGAGTGGGGTGAATTAAATATTATTTAATTCACTAATTATTAACTCATTATTCAACTAAATAACACATTAGTTAACTCAGTGCATGGATAGTTCAGTGAAAGACCAGTGGAAGAGGTAGATGAAAGGGTGAGATCTATAGCAGTTGTACATTAGTTGTGCATGAGATTTTCACAATCAGTGGGATGAGTATGCCAATGATGATTGCGATGTTCAAGAAAGATGAATTTGAATTGGTTCAGCCTATTCTCTCCTTTTGGATTGTGCAGTAGAGGTAGGTAGCTAGTGGAGGAGTTTTGAACCCGTGATCGGTTCAAACTGAGCTAGTTTTGTGTGTAGCTTTTGGAGACAGTAATGAGTACTTGTGAGGAGTATTGTATTGTGTAAAGTTACATGTTTCTCATCCATTTATATGATACATATAGCTGGGGGTTTTCAGCTATAAGCTTTCCCCATACATGCTGCGTTCTATGTGTGCGAATTGATGTTCTACCGCTTGTTTTAGTTTCCGCATGTGATGATTAATTTGTAGAAGAGATTATGTGTTATGCAGAAAATCGAATTTGTGTATGATCAGGTTAATCTCGGTGAATAAATATTCATTATTCATAAAATTTCTACATGGTATCGGAGAAAAATTAATCGTCAAGATCTATTACGGTGATTGCATTTTATTTCCTCGGACAGAGACTGCATATGGGCCAGGTAGCCTCCGGATTCATCCTTCTTTTGAAGGTGAAAGGTCTGGTAAATGCCCATGTAGTCAATCTCTGATTTGGAAATAATTTGTTCTCAAGTGTAGATCGGAAGCAGTTGAGTTATCAGCTGGTGGTGAAATTCGAATTTGCAGATTTGTGTTCTTGGTGCCGCGGAGAAAATGTCTTTCAACGGTTTGCGACTAGAATATGCCTTGGAAGGCAGTTCGAATTATGTTGCATGGAAGGACCGCATGGAGGCTGGATTAGATGATAATGGGCTGTTAGAATTCGTGGAGAAAGAGATTCCAAAGCCTACTTCTACTGATGCTGCGGTTGTGGAAGCCTGGTGAAAGAAACAAGCAAAATGTCGAAGGATTCTGTTGGAGGACGTAAAGGATCACATTGTGTCCAGCCTGCATGGGAAGGCTTCTCCATATTTGATGTGGAAAGCCTTGAAAGATCTGTACCAGAGCAAGAGTGACCAGAGGAAGTTGGTGCTCAAGGATAGACTCAGAAACATCAAGATGGAGAAAGGAGAGAGCATCCCCAAGTACCTCACGAGGTTCACCCAATGCAGGGATGAGCTGGGAAGCGTGGGAGTGACGGTGGAGGATGAGGACTTGGTGAGCTTGGCTCTCTTGGTCTTCAAAGAGTTGGCATACTATCGGGGATAGTTTCAATGGTCGGGAGAAGTTGTCGGGATGGGAGAGACTATGAGTCGATCTCGGTAAGAGGAGATCGACAAAATACCGAGAGATGGTTCTTCATCGAGGAGGCCGGTGAAGAAAAGCGCGCTTTGGTTGCCAAAGCAAAGAAGGAAAACAAAACTTCTCATTCCGGTGCTAAGGGGCATAAGAAGCGATACATGTCTAAGGTGAAGTGCTTTCCACTGTCACCAGCACGGACATTATGCCTATTGTCCGCGGAAAGAGAAAAACAACGGCGGGAAGATGCGGATGGAAAGGCTTTGGCTGTTTCGAGCTTGATTTTTCTTCGTCGCATGCTTGGTATCAAGTGTGATGGGATCGGTGTGGTTCTGAGACAGTGGTGCGTCATTTCACATGATAGGAGATCGAGATCTGTTTTCAGATCTGGAGGAAAAAGATCTTGGAGTGCACATCGAGATGGGCGATGATGGTAGATATAGTGCGACCGGTATCGGTACCATTTCCTTTGAGAGGGAGTCCGGTAAACCCTTCGTATTGAAGGAAGTATTGCATGTTCCAGGATTGATGAGGAATCTGATCTCTGTGGCGATGTTGGAAGACAAGGGGTATGATGTGGTCTTCAGCGAAGGAAAGGCTTTCCTGCGCAGTAAGACAACTGGAGAGACTTGGAAGATAGGGGTTCAAGTCAAGAACCTTTATCAGTTGCAAGTAGATGGCTGCGCAGTAATGTCATGCAAGGCAAGAGAAGTGGTGAGCCGGGATGATGAGGGCGAGCTGTGGCACAGGAGATTGGGCCACCTTCACCATGGCGCTTTGAAGATACTGCAGCAGATTTCTATTGGGCTTCCTAAGGGCACTCTTGCACAGTCAGATCAGTGCAAGGGGTGTACCTTGGGAAAATTTGTGAAAGCCACCTTTCACGGGAAGGATAGTCGCGCCACGACGATCCTTGAGAGAATTCACACAGACGTGTGTGGACCTTTCTCAGTAGCTTCTACAACAAAGCACATGTATTATGTGATATTTGTTGATGATTTTTCTCGTAAGTGTTGGATCTTCTTCATGCAGAAGAAGAGCGAGACATACTCAAAGTTCTGTGAGTTCAAGGCACTGGTTGAGAAAGAATCGGGGAAGCAGGTGAAGGCTCTTAGGAGCGACAATGGTGGTGAATTCATCTTTGGCGAGTTCAAGGACTTTTGCAGTGCAGAAGGAATTCGAAGAGAGCTCATCGCACCCCATAACCCACAGCAGAACGGGGTGGCTGAGCAGAAGAACAGAACTATTGTGGGTGCTGCACGGGTGATGTTGCATGATCAGGGCCTACCCCTTCATTTGTGGGCTGCGGCATGCAATACAACAGTATATGTGCAGAACCCTTGTCCTCACAAGATTCTTGGCATGAGTACACCGGAGGAGGCTTATTCTGGCAAGAGGCCTGACATTTCCCATTTGCGGATTTTTGGTTCTCCTGTCTACATGTGATGAAGGATGCAGAGAAGAAGGGCACCGGGTCCCTAACCGCGGAGGTTGGAATATTTGTGAATACAACGTGTGCCCCACAACTATCGAATATTATGTGCAGACAGTCGCAGACTTTTGTGCGACGGATATCAAATTTCGGGAGGAGAAAGCCATGCCGATGTTCGCTTGAGAGGGAGCCACACTTGCATGCAGATGAGGAGCTATTATTTCCTAAGGATGAGCTTCAGGATGTGGATCAGCCACAAGAGGAAGTTCATGGAGTGGAAGAGACCACTCATGCAGCGCCAACCATCAGAGGGCGCAAGCGCACTACGGAAGCTGAGCGACTGGCTCAAGATGCAGAGAAGGTTGTAGGACCACCTACAGCACAGCGCAGACAGAGACAGTCACTGGATCGGTACACTGGATACATGGCTCTCATGAGTCAATGTGTCGTGACAGAGCCATCCTCTTTCGAGGAAGCTGTGGAGGAGCCCGCATGGGTAGATGCCATGGTCGAGGAGTATGACTCGATCGTCAGAAACAGTGCATGGGAGATTGTCCCAAGACCGGAGGGAAAATCAGTGGTAGGTTCGAGATGGATCTACAAAGTGAAGCAGGTGGCTGACGGGAGTGTGGAAAAGCACAAGGCAAGATTTGTTTCACGAGGCTTTTCTCAAATAGAGGGGATCGATTATGAGGAGACCTTTGCACCTGTCGCAAGGTACTCTTCCATATGGATGATCCTAGCTCTCTCAGTGCAGATGGGGTGGCACATCCATCAGATGGATGTGAAGACTATGTTCCTCAACGGAGTCATTGATGAGGAGGTGTACATAGAGCAGCCCGAAGGTTTCGAGATCTTCAACAGTGAGTCGCATGTGTGCCGACTCAAGAGAGCACTGTACGGGTTGAAGCAAGCACCTCGTGCTTGGTACACATGGATAGACAGTTATTTCACCGGGCTTGGATTCTCCCAGGGTAGGGTGGATCCGAACCTGTACCAGATTGTGGTGGAGGGGAAGTTGTTGATCATTGTACTGTATGTAGATGATCTGATTTTGACGGGTGATGAGTTGTTGATACTTTCATGCAAGGAGGATCTTGCTAGAGAGTTTGAGATGAAGGACTTGAGCCTCCTTCATTATTTCTTGGGATTGGAGATTTGGCAGCGCAGTGGTGGACTGTTTGTTTCTCAGGGTAAGTATGCTCGGGAGATACTAGAGAGGTTCAACATGCATGGCTGCAAGCCTGTTGATACTCCTCTTCTTGGTGGTTGGAGGAAGGAGGATGCTACTTCAGCGGAGGTAGTGGATGCCACTGTCTATCGACAGTTGGTGGAGTCGCTTATGTATCTGGTCAATACACGACCCGATATATGCTATCTTTGTTAACCAGCTTTTCGCAAGTTATGGTTAAGCCTACCAAGCTCTACTGGAAGGCGGGCAAGCATGTATTGTGTTATCTCAGTGGCACATCGGGATATGGACTGTGGTACAGACAAGAGGATGGTGTGAAGCTTTCTGGCTTCACTGATGCAGATTGGGCAGGGAGCCCAACGGACCGGAAGAGCACATTTGGAGGTATCTTCAGCATTGGATCGACAACAGTTTCCTGGTACAGCAGGAAGTAGAGATCCGTGGCACTCAGTTCAGCAGAGGCCGAGTATATGGCAGCAAGTTTGGCTGCATGCGAGGCTATATGGATGAGGAAGATCCTCATCGGATTGTTCGAGGGTCATTGGAACCTACGCAAGCTCTGTAAATAACCCGGAAGTTGCATTACATTTTCGGCTAATCCAGTATTTCATGATAGATCCAAACACATCGACATCAGGTACCATCATATCAGAGACTGTGTTCAGCGGAGGATCATGATGCTTTCATATATTCCCACGGAGGATCAGGATGCTGACATTCTGACGAAGGCTCTCACCAGGAGAAAATTCGAGTTCCACAGAGGTAGGATAGGGGTTGCAGACAATCCATATATTGCTGAGAGGGAGTGTTGAAAATGCAGCAAGATGATGGAGCCTAGTGAAATGAAGTCGCCTTCACTAGGTGGGTCCGCAGGCTATTTTTGGCGCAAAGTCTATTTTTAGACTATGTCTATTTTTAGACATATAGAGCATGGTCTGGAAGTTGCAGTATGATATTCTTGGAGGATTGGTCATGTTGGTAAAAATAGTGGACATATTTTAGACGTGGAGTGGTTTATTTTTATTTGTCGGGCTAAAAATAGAACGATCAATATTATTTACCCTTAATAATATTTGGACTCTAAACTTCAGTTTACTCTCTTGGAACACTTCAGTTTGACCCTCGGAGGTGGGGCATGCAGCTGACATGAGGATTTACGCTATTCCCATGGGTTTGGTGAGCTAATGCATGGTTGACTTCAGTTAGAGCTCAAGTGGTGGAGTTCGGTGGAGTTGATTGAGGAGTTGATGGGGTTGAGACTAGTTGAACTAGTTGTGATCAGTTTAACTGGAAATTACACTAGAGATGAGTTGGGTGAATTAAATATTATTTAATTCACTGATTTTTAACTCATTATTCAACTAAATAACACATCAGTTAACTCATTGCATGGACAGTTCAGTGGAAGATCAGTAGAAGAGGTAGATGAAAGGGTGAGATCGACAGCAGTTGTACATTAGTTGTGCATGAGATTTGCACAATCAGTGGGATGAGTATGCCAATGATGATTGCGCTATTCAAGCAAGGTGAATTCAAACTTGGTTCAGCTACATTCACACTTTGGATTGCGTAGTAGAGGCAGGCAGACTTGCGGAGGAGTTTTGAACCCGTGATCGGTTCAAACTGAGCTAGTTTTGTGTGTAGCTTTTGGAGACAGTACTGAGTACTTATGAGGAGTATTGTATTGTGTAAAGTTACATGTTTCTCATCCATTATATGATACATATAGCTGGGGGTTTTCAGCTATAAGCTTTCCCCATTCATGCTGTGTTCTATGTGTGTGAATTGATGTTCTGTCGCTTGTTTTATTTTCCGCATGTGATGATTAATTTGTAGAAGAGATTATGTGTTGTGCAGCAAATCGAATTGATGTATGATCAGGATAATCTTGGTGTATAAATCTTCATTATACAGCAAATTTCTACATTTTAATATATACATCTATCAAATTTATTAAGGCAAAATCGACAGCTTTCAATATGTATATTTATTTCTCTATTTGAAATGTTTAAATTATATTTTTTAACCAAACATATATTTGTGTATTATTTTTTTATTAGTGAATTATAATTTACATGTATTTTAAGTTATTTTTTTAATATTTTAACCTTTTTTTTCTAATTTATAATTTTTTTTAAATGTATATTTATATTTTTCATTATTAATCTATCTTGTGGCCCAAATAATATCAGAAAACTTTATAACATTATATAAAGTTTTTTTTTTTTTAATTAAAAAATTTGTATAGTTCACATTATGGTATTTTCATAATATCAGAAAACTTTATAACTTTATATAAAGTTTTTCTTTTTAAATTTTTTTATTAAAAGATTTGTATAGTTCACATTATGGTATTTCAAATATTAAAACTAGTGTAATTTTAAAATTTCTATGTACCTATATATGTATATGTAATTAATTAAATAGATCTTTAATTAAATGGGAAACCTAACGGGCCTCCAACGTCTCGACTTGAGCAGGTGCTCCACTCTAAAGATGCTCCCAGAGTTGGTTGGAAACCTGATGGGCCTCCAACGTCTTTACCTAAGCAGTTGCTCCACTCTGAAGATGCTCCCAGAGTCAGTGGGAAACCTGATGGGCCTCCAATGTCTTGACTTGAGGGGGTACTCCACTCTGAATATGCTCCCAGCGTCGTTGGGAAACTTGATGGACCTCCAATATCTTGACTTGACCTATTGCATTGAAGACGTTCCCAGAGTCGGTGGGAAACTCGATGGGCCTCCAACATATCCACTTGACCGATTGTTCCAATCTGCAGATGCTCCCAGAGTCAGTGGGAAACCTGACGAGCCTTCAACATCTTTACTCGACCCGGTGCTATAATCTGAAGACGTTCCCAGACTCAGTGGGGAACTTGACATGCCTCTAAAGTTTTGACTTGTTCGACTGTTCCAATCTGCAGATGTTCCAAGGGTCGGTTATGTACTTATTCTAATCTGTAGATTCCCCTAGAGTCTGTTGGGAACTTATTCGGCAGATGTCCCAATTTGAAGATGTTGCCCAAAATTGAATGGTTGAGCTCATTGGAGATGCTTGATGTGTTGGAGATGTTTGATGTGCCTTCGTGCCTCTTTGGATTTTCCGAGCAACTCAGGGAAAATATCTAGTGGATAAGTAGCCGAGAAACTAGGGGAAAAACTGTCTTGAGTGAAGAAAGAGGAACTTCATAAAATATATAGCAACACTTCATAATGATAATCATGGTAAAGTAATTTAAATAAATTACAAGAAAGTTGGGGGTCTAAAATAATCTTTAATGGAGAGAAAGCAGCTAGGGTTTGGCGAGAATTGAGAAATCTGATAGTGTTGGATTCGAGGGAGGAGCAAGAAGATTGGTGATAGTTCTGAGTGAAAATATGACAACATCATTAGGGGGGGTGAGATCCCCTCCTACCAGAATGTATCGGAAGGGGAATAGAGTGGAAGGCAGACAGGATCCTAGGGAGGGGCAGGCCTTAACCTAGGACCTCTTTTAGGAGCCCAATGGTAGGGGAAGACCAGATGCCAATGCTTTCCAAGAGCCACAAAAAAGCCACACTTTTTCATTCCAGCAAACAAATTGGACCAGTATTGAAGTTATATGAATGACAATGCTTTAATCTATAAATTTATACGCATCTGGCCAACTGAGAAGGATTTACTCAAATGGATCCATTTAAAATGGAAACCTAAGGGCCATATGGATTTTAAATTGGGGGCAAGAGGTTTTTTTACAGTGATCTTCACCAGCCTCATAAACAAAGAAATAATTTTTGATGGAGGCTACTATAATGTAGGGTTATTTCTAAGGAAATGGGAAGAATGCTATAACCCTGATCAAGAACAATTCCTGCCAACACATGTCTAGGTGAGACTCTTTGCATTACAAGTTGATTTTTGGGACCCATAAATGCTTGAAGGTATTGGAAACTCCCTTGGTAGATTTTTTAAAATAGCAGAAACTACTCGTCGTGGAAGGTATACCTCATTTTCCCGCATTTGTGTGTATATGAATATAACAGAGCCTTTACCAGAATCTATAGAACTAGAATATGAAGGATAATTCTGGTAACAACTTCTTGATTATGAACATATTTTGTTTAGGTGCAGGCGATGTCATGAATATGGCCACTTATTCAAAACTTTCCCTGTCAATAATTCGGACCAGATGGAGGTGAAGCAACCAGATGGAGGAGGAGGATTAGTCAAGAAATATGATGGGTTCAAGACAGTAACTAGTAGGAGGAAGAACAACAAATCACATGCAAACTAGACCAGTAGCCCAACTAAGCATAAGAGTAATCAAAACAGGTACGAAATACTGCAAGAAATAGGAGAAAACTCGAAAGAAGTTGAACATGCCAATGAAGAAGGTCAAGGACACATAACTCAGAAAGCTATGAAAGCCAAAATAAAGGCACAATCAGAACCAACAGAAAAGGAAGATCAATCAAAAATGGTAGAACAATCCGCAATGGAAGTGGACACAACCAAGGATGAGTTAAGCATGGAAGAGGTGGTACTAAAAAAAATTGTTGCAAGAATGGAGAAACCTAGATGACATATTTATACCAAAAGACCAAAAGAGGTTGTATAAAGAAACCTTTGAACAATACATGACCTCCCAAGAACAAAGACAAATGGAAATGGCAGATAATTTGAGCTCATAGAAAGGAAACTCTCAGGAACCTAGCACCCTAGATAAATGGGGAAAGAAGGGGGGAATAAATAATTTGTAGGAATCTATTCATATGGTTGGTGAAATGTTAGTAAATTTGGGGAGGGTAATACCGCTATTAGAGGTATTCCAAAAATTACACAAAGTTTCCCAATGATAATGCTCTCATGGAATATGAGAGGCCTTAACAGCAAGGGTAAGCAGCGATATTTAAAAGAAAGACTAAAGACGGAGAGGCCGCATGTGATATTCCTTCATGAAACCAAAGTCTCTGGGCAAATACTTGAGGAAATCCTGAAGTTTCTGAAACCGCATTATGAAGCAGTAACCCTACACTTGAGAGGGAGCGTAGGTGGCATAGCTATTCTGTTGAATCTAGCGGACATTATGGTACTACCCCGCATTATAACTGGATGATTTAGGCAAATTGGAATGAATGATTGGATTCTAATTTCATTTGTCTATGGTCCTCTTATTCTAGGAGAAAAGGCAGCATCCCTTGAGAGTATAGGAAAGCTAAATAACATGCATAACGAGAAGTACTGGCTGATAGGAGTTGATTTAAATATGATCACAAGTTTGGTAGAGAAAAAAGGAGGCATACAAAGAGAAGAACCTGAAATGGAGTTGTTCAAGGATATGTTAACAGACTTGTGCCTAGTTGATGTTCCGACTGTTAATGGAAAGTACACCTAGAACAATAGACGAGGGGTTGAACATCAAGTAGCGTCAAGGATGGATAGGTTTTTAGCGTCAGAAGCCCTTATAAGTAGTGATGTTTTTTATGAGGCCTCAATATTTCCTAGTTTGGGATTAGACTGTTGGCCAATATGTATAGAGGTAGACATGAAGCAGTGTAATAAGAAAAGATCATTTAGATTTGAGGCGTTCTGGTTAAGGGATCCAACCTTCCTTAACAAAGCCAGTGGATGGTAGGAATCAAGCAAAATCCAAGGACAGAATAGGATGCATTCATTCTAACTTCGACTATAAGATTTAAAGCAAAAAATAAAGAAATGGAATAAAACAAAGTTTGGAAATATACAATAAGATAAGGAAAAATTACAGGCCCGTATGAAACAAATTCAACAATAAATGATATTATACGGGAGATCGGAGACCCTTGTGATGTAGGAAGGAAATCCTCTATGTAAACTAGAAGAACGAAGAAAGCAGGAGGAAATTCTATGGAAACAAAAATCGAGAATACAATGGCTAAGAGAAGGGGATAGAAACACTAATTTCTTTCATAAGGCGATGATTCAAAGAATACAACACAACCATATTTTCTCCCTCAAATATTCACGAGGTAATAGTTTGGTTCAACATCAAGATATGGAGGCCTTGCTGGTGAAACATTTTAGTTATATTTTGATAGAACCATATCAACACAGAACAGAGGTAGTTGAAAGGACACGACAACAAATACCCCAGATAATCATTTGAGAACATAATTTGGCGCTATTTCGGGAGATTACACTTGAATAGGTGGAAGAAGTTGTAAAAGGCCTAGCAAAAAATAAAGTTCCCGGACCAGATGGTTTCACAATAGAATTCTACCAAGCAGTGTGGTAATTCATCGACAGAGACATATTGGATTTAGTGGAGCCTAGCGCACAGGACCAGAAAAGTATATACAACCCTTACTTCCACTTTTATTTTGTTAATTCCTAAGCAAGATCATTCTGATGAACCAACTAGTTTCAGACCTATAGATCTTGGTTTTTAAGCTCCTGTGGTGATCATTTTTTAAAGGGCTAACCGGATTATCCACAGTACTACGGAACATGTGTCGACGTTTCGACTCCCAACGGGGATCCATCATCAGGGCTTTTAGAATGAAGAAATTAAGAGAAGGGTTTCAGACCATTAATAGAGATAAATTTCCTGTAAAGAGCCGACCGCAGTTTTTGTATATTGTATTTTTATTATTTTTAATAATTTTAATAATTATATTTCTAATTTAATAAATTTCATTAGGGTTAAAAATCAAAGTTATATATAAAATAAAGAATATAGGATTTATTTTTATTATGCCTATTTTTATTAACTATTTAGTTAGTTTAATTATGCCTATTAAATTTTTTTAATTAATTAGTTTTTTATGCCTATTTAAGATACTAATTTGCCAATAGATTAGTTCATTAATTTTTATAACAATAAAGATTTAAGGTTCATTTTTATTTCTATTAATAATAGTTTATTAAGTTTAATTCATTATTTTTATAATAATAAAGATTTAAGATTCATTTTTTATTTTTATTTTTATTATTTTTATTATTATTATGCTTATTTAATTTACTAATTAGTTAGTTCAATTTTTATTATGCCTATTATTTATTATATTATATAGTAACTAAATTGGTTAATATAGTTTTAAAAAATATATTTAATTTTATAATTTAATTTGGGACTTATACTAGGTTTAAAAAAAATATAAAATATATAAATAAAAGAAATAAATATTTAGTTTTATTTTAATTTTTGAATTTTTAATTAATTATGTTTATTATAATTCACTAATTAATCTTTAATGTTAGGAAAATTTTATAGGAATATAGTAGAAGTTTACTAATAATTATTGATTAGTAATTAACTATTGGTTAATTTAATTTTAAAAAGATATATTTAATTTATTATAATTAAGGTTTTAATAAAATATAAATATATAATTTAATTTAAAAATATATATTTAATATATCTATATATATATATATATTTATTTATTTATTTATTTATTTATTTATATATATATATATATATATATATATCTTTAATTTATTATAATTTAATTTAATATAAATATATATAAATAAAGGAAGTAATTATTTAGATTTAATCTTATTTTAAGAATATTAATTAATTATGCTTATTTTTAATTAACTAATTAATCTTGTAGAAATTTGCTTGAATAATGAATATTATTTGCTGAGATTATCCTGGTCACACATTAATTCGATTGCATGCATAACACATAACCTCTTCTACCATTAATCATCACATGCGGAAATAAAACAAGCAGTATGCGATCATAAGAACATAGATTCAACACACATATAACACAGTATGTAATGGGGAAAGCCTATAGCTGAAAACCCCCAGCTATCTGTATCATATAATGAATGAGAACATGTAACAATACATAGTACAATACTCCTCACAAGTACTCAGTACTATCTCCAAAAGTTACACACAAACTAGCTCAGTTTTGAACAAGTCATGAGTTCAAACTCCTCCACTATTTGTCTGCCTCTACTGCGCAATCCAAAAGGATTATGGATGAGATCCAAGTTCAAATCCCACTAGCTCCAACTGCGCAATCCTCATTGGCAATCTCACTCAATGCTTGTGCAAATCTCATGCACAACTATAGTCACAACTAATAGCAGACTCACCCTTTCACCCACCTCTAACACTGGTCTCCACTGAACTGTCCATGCACTGAGTTAACTGATGTGTTCTTTAGTTTATTTATGAGTTAATAATTAGTGAATTAAATAATATTTAATTCACACCACTCATCACTATTGTATTTGTCAGTTAGACTAAATACAACTAGTTCAACTAAGTCAAACTGAACACAACTCCATCAACTCCTCAATCAACTCCACCAAACTCAATCACTTGAGTTCTAACTGAAGTCCATCATGCAATAGCTCAACTAACCCGTAGGAAAAGCGTATTTCCTTCTATCAGCTGCATGTGCCACATCCGTAGCTTGAACTGAAGTGCTGCAAGAGGATAAGATAATGTTTATAGTCCAAATATTATTAAGAGCTAATAATATTCGACTGTTCTATTTTTAGACTGGCAGTCTAAAAATAGACTCCGCCCAGTATGTCTAAAAATAGAGGTCCATCTATTTTTACCAACTCGACCAATCATCCATAAATAGCATCCTGCAACTCATAGACCATGATCCATATGTCTAAAAATAGACATAGTCTAAAACTAGACTTTGCGCCAAAAATAGCCTGCGGGCCCACTTAGTGAAGGCGACTTCATTTCACTAAGCTCCATCATCTTGTTGCATTTTCAACACTCCCTCTCAACAAGATATGGATTATTTGCAACCCCTATCCTGCCTCTGTGGAATTCGAATTTTCTCCTGGTGAGCGCCTTCGTCAAGATGTCAGCATCCTGATCCTCCGTGGGAATATATGAAAGTAACATGATTCTCCGCTACACACAATATCTGATATGATGGTACCTGATGTCGATGTGTTTGGATCTATCATGAAACATTGGATTAGCCGAGAGTTTAATGCAACTCTGGTTATCACAATAAATCATAGTAGGCTCCAAATGTGACCCGAACAACCCGACCAGGATCTTCCTCATCCATATAGCCTCACATGCAGCCAAACTTGCTGCCATATACTCGACCTCTGCTGAACTGAGTGCCACGGATCTCTGCTTCCTACTGTACCAAGAAACTGTTGTCGACCCGATGCTGAAGATCCCTCCAGATGTGCTCTTTCGGTCCGTTGGGCTCCCTGCCCAATCTGCATCCGTGAAGCCAGAAAGCCTCACCTCATCCTCCTGTCTGTACCAAAGTCCATATCCCGAGGTGCCTCTAAGATAACGCAATACATGCTTGCCTGCCTTCCAGAAGAGCTTGGTAGGCTTAACCATAGCTTTCAAAAGCTGGTTAACAGCATAGCATATATCGGGTCGTGTATTGACCAGATACATAAGCGACCCCACCAACTGTCGATAGACAGTGGCATCCACTACCTCCGCTAAAGTAGCATCCTCCTTCCTCCAACCTCCAAGAAGAGGAGTATCAACAGGCTTGCAGCCATGCATGTTGAACTTCTCCAGTATCTCCCGGGCATACTTACCCTGAGAAACAAATAGTCCATCACTGCGCTGCCAAATTTCCAATCCCGGGAAATAATGAAGGAGGCCCAAGTCCTTCATCTCAAACTCTCTAGCAAGATCCTCCTTGCATGAAAGTATCAACAGCTCATCACCCGTCAAAATCAGATCATCTACATAAAGTACAATGATCAGCAACTTCCCCTCCACCACAATCTGGTACAGGTTAGGATCCGCCTCACTCTTGGAGAATCCAAGTCCGGTGAAATAACTGTCTATCCATGTGTACCAAGCACGAGGTGCTTGTTTCAACCCATACAACGCTCTCTTGAGCCTGCACACATGCGACTCGCTGCTGAAGATCTCGAAACCTTTGGGCTGCTCTATGCACACCTCCTCCTCAATGACTCCGTTGAGGAATGCAGTCTTCACATCCATCTGATGGATGTGCCACCCCATCTGTGCTGAGAGAGCAAGAATCGTCTGTATGGAAGAATACCTTGTGACAGATGCAAAGGTCTCCTCATAATCGATCCCCTCTATCTGTGAGAAGCCTCGGGCAACAAATCTTGCCTTGTACTTCTCCACACTCCCGTCAGCGGCCTGCTTCACTTTGTAGATCCATCTCAAACCTACCACTGATTTCCCTTCCGGTCTTGGGACAATCTCCCATGCACTGTTTCTGACAATCAAATCATACTCTTCCACCATGGCATCTACCCATGCGGGGTCCTCCATGGCTTCCTCGAAAGAGGATGGCTCTATCACGACACATTTTCTCACAAGAGCCATGTATCCAATGTACCGATCCGGTGACTGTCTCTGTCTGCGCTATGTTGTAGGTGGTCCTACAACCTTCTCTGCATCTTGAGCCAGTCGCTCAGCTTCTGTAGTGCGCTTGCGCCCTCTGATGGTTGGCACTGCATGAGTGGTCTCTTCCACTCCATGAACTTCCTCTTGTGGCTGATCCACATCCTGAAGCTCATCCTTAGGAACTAATAGCTCCTCATCTGCATGAAAGTGTGGCTCCCTCTCAAGCGAACACTTCATGGCTTTCTCCTCCTGAAATTTGATATCCCGTCGCACAACAGTCTTGCGACTGTCTGGAAAATACACACGATAGTTGTGGGGCGTATCAGTGTACCCCACAAATATCCCAACCTCTGCGGTTGGCTCCAGCTTCTTCCTGGCATCCTTTGTTACATGCACGTAAACAGGAGAACCAAAGATCCTCAAATGGGAAATATCAGGCCTCTTGCCAGAAAACGCCTCCTCGGGTGTACTCATGCCAAGTATCTTGTGAGGACAACGGTTCTGCACATATACTACAGTATTGCATGCCTCCACCCACAAGTGAAGGGGTAGGCCCTGATCATGCAACATCGCCCGTGCACCACCCACAATCGTTCTGTTCTTCCGCTCAGCAACCCCGTTCTGCTGTGGGTTATGGGAGCTATGAGCTCTCTTCAAATCCCTTCTGCGCTGCAAAAGTCCTTGAATTCGCCAGAGATGAATTCACCACCATTGTCGCTCCTAAGAGCCTTCACCTTCTTCCCCAATTCCTTCTCGACCAGTTCTTTGAACTCACAGAACTTTGAGTATGTATCGCTCTTCTTCTGCATGAAGAAGATCCAGTACTTTCGAGAGAATCATCAACAAAGATCACATAGTACTTGTGCTTTGCTGTCGAAGCTACTGAGAAAGGACCACACACGTCTGTGTGAACTCTCTCAAGGATCGTCGTGGCGTGACTATCCTTCTCGTGAAAGGTGGCGACTTTCAAAAATTTTCCCAAAGTACACCCCTTGCACTGATCTGACTACGCAAGGGTGCCCTTAGGAAGCCCAGTAGAAATCTGCTGCAGTATCTTCAAAGCTCCATGGTGAAGGTGGCCCAATCTCCAGTGCCACAGCTCGCCATCATCCCAGCTCACCACTCCTTTTGCCTTGCATGCCATTGCTGCGCAGCCATCTACATGCAATTGATAAAGGTTCTTGACTCGAACCCCTATCTTCCGGGTTTCTCTAGTTGTCTTACTGTGCAGGAAAGCCTTTCCTTCACTGAAGACCACATCATACCCCTTGTCTTCTAACATCACCACAGAGATCAGATTCTTCTTCAATCCTGGAACACGCATCACTTCCTTCAATACGAAGGGTTTACCAGACTCCCTCTCAAAGGAAATGGTACCAATATCGGTCGCACTGTATCTACCATCATCGCCCATCTCGATGTGCACTCCAAGATCTTTCTCATCTAGATCAGAAAATAAATCTCGATCTCCTGTCATGTGAAAAGACGCACCACTGTCCAAGAACCATACTGATCCCATCACACCTGATACCAAGCATGCGATCAGCGAAAAATACAGCTCAAACTGCGAGGCCAAAGCCTCTCCCGCTGCAGATCCAGCAACTTGCTTATTTTTCTTCTTCTGTGGAAAATTGTGGCATAATGTCTGTGTTGGTGACAGTGAAAGCACTTCACCTTGGACATGTCTTGCTTCTTGCCCTTTTCACCGGAGTGAGAAGTTTTCTTGCTCTTCCCCTTCTTTTCTTTGGCAGCCAAAGCGCAGTTTTCTTCATCAGATGCCTTTGATGAAGATCCGTCTCTGGTATTCCGCCGGATCTCCTCTTGCACAAGATCAGACCACAGTCTTTCCATCCTGGCAATTTCTCCTAACCATTGACACTATCCTGATAGGAATGCCAACTCTTTGGAAGACCAAGGAGAGCCAAGTTCACCAGTTCCTCATCATCTACAGTCACCCCCACACTTCCCAGCTCATCCCTGCATTGGGTGAACTTCGTGAGGTACTTGGGCATACTGTCTCCTTTCTCCATCTTAATGTTCCTAAGTTTGTCCTTGAGCGCCAAATTCCTCTGGTCGCTCTTTCTTTGGAATAAATCTATCAAGGCTTTCCACATCAAAAATGGAGAAGCCTTCCCATGCAGGCTGGACACAATGTGATCCTTCACGCCCTCCAACAGAATCCTTCGACATTTTGCTGTCTTCTTTTGCCAAGCTTCGACAACAGCAGCATCAGTAGAAGTAGGCTTTGGAAATTCTTTCTCTAGAAATTCCAACAGCCCATTATCATCTAACATAGCCTCCATCTTGTCTTTCCATGTGATATAATTCGAGCTACACTCCAGGGCATACTCTAAGCGCAATCCGTTGAAAGACATCTTCGCATGCGACACCAAGAAAACAAATCTGCAAATTCAAATTCCACCAGCTGAAAACTCAACCTCTTCCGATCTACACTTGAGAACAAATTATTTCTAAATCAAAGATCGACTGTAGGGGCATTTACCATACCTTTCACCTTCACAAAGAAGGATGAATCCGGAGGCTACCTGGCCCACGCTACAGACTCTGCCTATAGAAATAAAATGCAATCACCGTAATAGATCTGATGATTAATATAGCTCTGATACCATGTAGAAATTTTCTTGAATAATGAAGATTATTCGCTGAGATTATCCTGGTCACACATTAATTCGATTGCATGCATAACACATAACCTCTTCTACCATTAATCATCACATTCGAAAATAAAACAAGCGGTATGCGATCATAAGAACATAGATTCAACACACATATAACGCAGTATGTAATGGGGAAAGCCTATAGCTGAAAACCCCCAGCTATCTGTATCATATAATGAATGAGAACATGTAACAATACATAGTACAATACTCCTCACAAGTACTCAGTACTATCTCCAAAAGATACACACAAACTAGCTCAGTTTTGAACAAGTCATGAGTTCAAAACTCCTCCACTGTTTGCCTGCCTCTACTGCACAATCCAAAAGGATTATGGATGAGATCCAAGTTCAAATCCCACTAGCTCCAACTGCACAATCCTCATTGGCAATCTCACTCAATGCTTGTGAAAATCTCATGCACAACAATAGTCACAACTAATAGCAGACTCACCCTTTCACCCACCTCTAACACTGGTCTCCACTGAACTGTCCATGCACTGAGTTAACTGATGTGTTCTTTAGTTTATTTATGAGTTAATAATTAGTGAATTAAATAATATTTAATTCACACCACTCATCACTAGTGTATTTGTCAGTTAGACTAAATACAACTAGTTCAACTAAGTCAAACTGAACACAACTCCATCAACTCCTCGATCAACTCCACCAAACTCAATCACTTGAGTTCTAACTGAAGTCCATCATGCAATAGCTCAACTAACCCATAGGAAAAGCGTATTTCCTTCTGTCAGCTGCATGTGCCACATCCGTAGCTCGAACTGAAGTGCTGCAAGAGGATAAGATAATGTTTATAGTCCAAATATTATTAAGAGCTAATAATATTCGACTATTCTATTTTTAGACTGGCAGTCTAAAAATAGACTCCACCCAATGTCTAAAAATAGAGGTCCATCTATTTTTAACAACTCGACCAATCATCCAAGAATAGCATCCTGCAACTCCTAGACCATGCTCCATATGTCTAAAAATAGACTTTGCGCCAAAAATAGCCTGCGGGCCCACTTAGTGAAGGCGACTTCATTTCACTAAGCTCCATCATCTTGTTGCATTTTCAACAAATCTATGGGAAAAAAATTTTAGGGAGAAAATTCTTAGGAATTACTAATAATTATTGATTAATTAATTAATTTTTATTTTAAACAAAATAAAAATCAATTAATAGGGATAATTATTAGAATTTTAATTTTAACCAAATTAGAATTCAGAAGAGGAGGAACATACCTAAGATTATATACCTAAAAAACTATACCTCGGCGGATGGTGTCTTGGAGGAACAGATTTGTCGAAGAAGAGGTCTCCAAGTGTCACTAATTTCAATTCCCCCATCCCTATTAAGATTATCTAGATGCTTTATAATCTCAAGGGCCTCTCTTATTTTTCTTCTTTGATAGTGCTCTTCTCTTGCAATGATCCTTGCATCTTCAAGACGTACTTGATGTTTGGTTTTTGAGTGTTCTACAAGGGCCGAGGTGTGTGATCGTTCATACCTGATATCAGCTCCATGCTCTTTAAGTCTTTTTCCGAAGTGAATGCCCAGTCTCACCAATATAACTTTTCCCGCATGAATAATCAATCTTGTACACTCCTTTAAGTGGTTCATGGTTTATGTCGTCTTTAACTGATCGCATATTTTGCCTAATAGTCCCTGATGCTAAAAATTGAGCGAAAATATTGTTCTTTATCAGAACCTTGGCGATTTTATCAGTAACCCCCTTAATGTATGGTAGAAAAACTCTACCCGTGTTTTCTTGAGGTTAGTGGCGATTCCAAGGTAAGATCGAACCCTCAGCTCTTTTCAGGGCTTTTTTGATATCTCTCTCTTTATAACCTGAATCCCTGAATACAGATGACAGGTGACTAATTTCTTCGCTCAGGTGTTCAGCATCAGAAATTCTCATGGCTCTGACGGCAAGGGTATTAAGGACACCCAAATTTTAAGCTGGATGATGGTAGGACTCAGCATGGAGATAGCTATCAGTATGGGTTTTCTTTCTAAACACCTGGTGCCCAAGAGTTTCATCATCATTCCTAGTGACAAGAACATCCAATAAATTTTTCTCCTATTTTCTTCAACCTCCATTGTGAACTTAATTTATGTGGAAATCGAGTTGAGGTGATTAAAAAATCCTTCAAGATTCTCTTTACCATGGGTCCACTTTATGTTGGTGTCGTTTACAAATCTTTTCCACCAATCAAGAGGTATTGGTTTAAGGGACCCGTATATGTTGAATCAGGTTATGGGAACAAAGCTCTAGTGGAGATGGATACAGGGAGGCAAAGATTTGTGGAAAAATATTTGGGAGAAAAAATATGCAATGCCACTATCTACTACAGGAAAATTGAAGGTTCAAAACACTCCAAACGGATTGGAAATTTGGAACTTAGTAGCATCGAACAAAGAATTAATCAGGGAACATAGCTTTTGGGAAATTAAGGGAGGCAACACTACTCAGTTTTGGGAAGATTCATGGTAGCAAAGGGAGAAATTATTTAGCATAATAGATCTAGCTGAGATATTTTTATTCACTAATCGGTTGAATAAAAAAACAATAGCTCAATTCTGGGACAAAGGGACGGATCATCTATGGAGGAAATGGAAACAGAAGGGATAGTGGAAAAATGCTCCAGATACTCATCAATGGGAGAATTATGAAAACGAGTTAAAATCTAGAAAATTAACTGCAATGACGGGAGACGACATCCTCAAAAGGGGGTACAAAACAAAAGGGATTTTTACAATTCAAGGATACAACATTAAAACTAAAAATATATAGCCTCTAGCATTACCCCTCTGGAAAAAAATTTGGTCTACAAATCATTGGCTGAAAATTCAATATTTTATATAGCTAGTTAGTCATGGAAAGATACTTACCTGGGATCAGTTGCAAAAGTGTGGGATGCAAGGTTCATCTACCTGCAAGATGTGTGGGAAGCATAATGAAACAATTGAACACATGTTGAAAAAATTCCCTATAGCGGATCATCTGTGGCAGAACCTATCCTTCCTTTTCCAACAAACTGATAGCGACGGATCGAGTATCAAGCACACAATTTAAGCTTGGAGAAGAGGGGGATATCAATGCCCAATTTTAATAGAGCTTGGTCACTTTATATAGGATTTCTTATGTGGGAAATATGGAAAGAAAGGAACATGCGTACATTTAGAGAAGAGACTCGATAGACAGAAGATATTTGGAAGACTATTATTGAAAATATAAGAGAAACCATCCTTTATGATAAATGGCATCAGGATGACTGGAAAGTGAATGCATGCGAGGCTAGAATTTTGGCAAAATTAAAACTCAAACCCAAAATGCTTGCCCAAGCTTTCTGGAAACTAAAACTGATGATATGTCATATGAGGGATAAATTCATTGTTACCCAAAAAGGCTTCCTGAAACTCAATTATGATGGGGCTTCAAAAGGAAATACTGGCCAAGTAGGAGTAGGAGGCATCTTCAGAGACTCTCGAGGCCAGGTAAGAAGGATATATGCCATGGAATTGGGTTTTGATAGCAAGAAGAGAGCAGTATAACGCACTTATAATTGAGGGCGACTCAGTTATGATTATAGGGATTCTCCAAAGGCTGAAGCAAGGAGCAGTATGGGAACAAACAAGCCAAAGTTGGAGACTAGTTCAGGAAATCAAGGACATTATACCAAGTATCTGCTACATGATTTTGTCTCGCATCCGTAGAGCTGGAAATGCAACAACTGATATTTTGTCGAACTGGGGGTGTAATCACCAAGGACGAAAACTGGATATCACATGGGATAGACTGACTTAGGAGGCTAGGCTTCAAAATTTGTAGGAGAAAGTGGAAAAAGACAGCAACAAAAATCAAAATCCGCAATTGGGGTGCTAGGTGTGCTGAGGAAGGAGTGAAGTGGCAAAAGGTCGTGCAAGCCACACGGTGAGTTCATGATGACACGCGGTGAGAGTTGTGGGTGGCTTCACACACGTCATATAATGACGACAGCAAATTTGGATGACATACATCACACGATGTCAGAGTGGTTTTGGGGAAAGCGTCGGTGCGAGAGGAAGAAAAGACAAGGAAATAATTATAGGTTATTCCCTCTGCGGATGTCTTTTGAGTAGGTAAATAAAGTAGTTGGGCAGAAGGCAAGTGAGCAAGCGAAGGAGTTGGTAGCAGCTGCGTGTTGCTTCCCTGGGTATGTTTTTAGTTTCCTTCTCAATATGGCTGCCTTTGCGGCGAAAGAAGGCCTTGGTCCATTTGTTTTGCTTCTTTGCTCTGCGTTTGGAATGGAAGCGATTCATGCTAGTTTTTATAAGACGTTTGATTCATGTGATGCTCAGCTAAATTTTAATAATGCTCCACCTGGAATGAATTATACATGGTTTGTTATGGTTGTTAGCCCCTGGACGTCTAGTTGTTATGGGTGTTGGTGTTTAATTTTGCATGCAAATTCTGTTATGGTCTTCCTCCATGATTTCATTACGGACTACCATGTTGTTGGTCATGTTAATTTCCAAATTTTTGGTATGAAGAATGCAGGAGAGGTGGCAGGTGAAGGCATGGGGGAAACCCTGAGCCTCGACTCGTCTAGTCATTTGAACTGTTTGATTAACCTTGCATGTTACTTAATTACCTTTGCATGTCAATATTACAGAGTTGTTTATCAATTCCAGGCCTCTTCTTGTCAATTTCTCATCTTTGTATGGCCAATTCATAGTTTTGGTAGTCAAATTCTTAGTTTACCATCTCAATTCCACCGCATATGAAGCAATTTATGGAATTACACTTGTTATGCCCATAGTGATGTTGGTCAATTTCTTTGCCCTATTTTTCAATTCTCAAGTTCTGCACATGAAATTGCATGCATGACATACAATGATACTTTGGGGGTTAGAGTTCCATAGGGTAATATTAATAGGGTCAGGGGAATGGTAAGCTAAATTCCAGGTTGTTTTTTCGGGGGGCTAATTCTATTACCACGCACAGTGAGGTTACATTCTTGGGTTGCATGAGTTAAGATTATATGGTTTTGTCTTAGTGTCTTAGTCACAGTCTAGTCCCTGTCTCAGTGTTTGTGGTGAGTGGGCACATATGGTTCCTGTAAGTCTCACTCCTGCATGTGGTTTTGTCTTGGTGTCTTAGTCACAGTCTGGTCCCTGTCTCAGTGTTTGTGGTGAGTGGGCACATATGGTTCCTGTAAGTCTCACTCCTGTAAGCTTAACCATATATGAGTTAGGCTTGTATGGTTTTGTCTTGGTGTCTTAGTCACAGTTTGGTACCTGTCTCAGTGTTTGTGGTGAGTGGGCACATATGGTTCCTGTAAGTCTCACACACATGCTTAGAAGGGAATATACAACAAAATGTTGAAGGTTGAGGCTCTTTTGTGCGACCCTGTTATAGAAACTGAAAGCAATGAGAGTTGTACAACACTCTCACGCCAGCCCAACAAGATGTCGTTGTTTGAAAATCTTACAATACTTAGGGATAAAAGAAGGAGGATAGATGATTCAAAGAAAACGAAAATAGTTGGGGTGATGACCCTCAATAAGCAGGAATTTATCTTATGTAATCTTACTAAATTCAATATTGAAATTTGTTGCCTTCTACAAGTCTTCTTAGTATTCCTCACTCTCTGGCTACTGCACATCGGGGGAGTACCCTGGTGTGGCCCAGGAAGACTGTTCAATTGTTGTTAGAACACCATCAAACAAAAATGGTGAAAACACAATATAACAAAAAAAGAGGGTAAGGATAAAGGAAAGTCAAAAGTGGGGCCAAGCAAGAGGGGAAGGAAATAATGCAGAACCTTTTCCACGCCTATGGAGTAGGAACACCTCGTCACGTGAAATCTTTGATTTCAGGATGGGAGCAAGATCTAAAAACAAAAGTGGACGAAGACATCTCTGACGAAGATATGGGGATGATGACAGATTCGGCGAACACTAGCGGCAAACTGTCATTATTTAAACAGTCCATCCATATATGCTGGACAATGAAGTGCTTACTAGCCAAGGGCATTGTTAATGTTTAAGAAATAGGCGAAGATCCGAAAGCAGCCTCTATTTTAGCAAAAATGCGTAGGGACATCCAAGAAATCCATCTCCTGCAACACCATCAGAATGTTCGCCTTGGCTGAATGGAACGACAACTTCAGAGCATGAACCAAGTTGACATGCCCGAGTCAAGTGTCAAGGACCTTGCATCCATTGAATCATCAGATGACTAAGTTTTATGGTTCCTTGTTTTTTTTTTGGGATGAAAAGTACGAATAGCATTTACTTTCCGATTGAGTCATTAGATATAGTAGATAATAGACATGTTAAGGTAGCTAGAGAGAGATTTAAACTTTATCAATTTTGGTTGGCCTATAACTCTTTGAGGTGGCCAACAGACCTGATTTCCTACGAGCAAGTTGAGGCCATCAAGTAAATATTCTGATTGTAACCTGCGATTTTGATGAATGAATAGGGAGGTACTACCAAATTTACAAAAAAAAAAAAAAAAATCTTGGTAAAGTGCTCAATGCACAATGCATTTAGCCATGTAATTATACTACGTACAAAAGAAGCTACATTTTATTCCATGTGTGGGTTGTTTTGAAATATGTGGATGCGAACACCAACACCTTCCTATTAGTTATTGTGCCATAATCATCTCAAGTGCAATTGAAATTCTTTTCAAATATTTTATTTATTATTGTTTTCAAATATATGATGCACATGGTCATGCTGAAAATTCATTAAATCATTATCTAACAAATTAGGTAAAAGGAAACTTTACTCTTTTATATATTCAATTTTTTTTATTGAAAAATTCAATGTAAATGGATTTATATTAAAAAATATTATTTTATTATTTAATTTATTAAATTAACCTGGGAAGTTTAGCAATAAGCAGCAATATCGCAGCAATGAAAATTAACATTAAAGAAATATTCATTATGTTAAATTTAATTTAATTTAAAAACATTTACATTAGTATTATTAAATTTATGAATTTATTAGATCAATATTTAATTTAATTATAACAATGAATTTATTATTAAAAATCAATTTTATAAAATAATAATTATTATTATTATTATTCAATTTTAAGAAATGTAAATAAAATTTAATTTTTGAAATCTAGAATATAAATTTATTATTAAAAACATATTTTATAAATAAATAAATAAATATTATTATTCAAAATTTAAATAAAATTTTCAATCTTTGAAACTAGGAATTAAAGAATTTATATTTAAATGCTTATATTTACGCGGTAAGGCGTCATTATTTGAAAACAACTCTCCTATATGCATCATGTTATAATCTAAAATTTTTAGATTATATGTTAGAGGATTAAAACATATTCAACCCTTGAATGAAAAAGCAAAGTAGTTACAAATTTTAGTTTACAATGCAGTAATGAAAACTAAAATGGATTACAATTCGTTCTAAAAACTAAAATGGATTACAATTTGTTCAAAAGAAGGGCATGGCGGATAGTCTATACCTGGGTCTGGTGAAAGGCATTGGACACCCCTTCACCTATACAAGCACAACTGTTACAATGCCTACGCCTCATTGCTACTGGAAAATGCTGCTAAGGGCGTAACATCATTGGTAATAGATTTTTTTTCATATATGTGTAATGCCTCATCTGTCACATTTACTCTGCAACTACATGCTGAGGTGCCTCAACCCTTCAACGCTTGATTGCAATGCAATTATAATGACCATGATCTCAATCGAATGATTGATACTGATGTCGTGGTCCGAAGATTTGGAAATTCTGGTGCTTTAGAGAGGATCGTAGAAATCATGGAGTATATTCTTTCAAAAATTGGAGCTCATCATCCCATTGGGAATCCTCCTCATCGCTCTTCACTCTGAGTTTCCTCTCCAGGTAAATTATTACTCCTCCTGGTCTCCTCGTGTGTTAAAAGATGGAAGTGGAATTCATCCTCCTCTAAGTATGTTAAAGTATGGAATTGGAAATCATGCTCATAAATCACAAATGCAGGTGGGTTCTTCTTCTCCTTTTATGTCTGGAGATGGGAGTGGAACGTCTCATGCTCATCAATCACAAGTCAGGTGGGTTCTTCTTCCTAGGTGGGTTATTCTTCTCTTGTTATGCCTAAGAGCGGGTATGGAATTCATCCTATTGTGTCAGGAGATGGGAGTGCAACTCATGCTCATCAATCCCAAAATTAGGTTGCTTCTTCTTCCATGAAAAGATTAAGTAATGCAGTACTTCAAACAGGCGGCAGTTGTTTAGGAAAACTGTTGATATTTTAGTAATGGTGCAGAGAGATATTTTGATGGGTAAGTTGTATCGCTTGGTATTATAGTAGCAGCTTCACCCGAATGATGTGATTAATCACATAATAGTGCTTCCTAAGGTACGCACCTATTTATACTCCACTATTATTATACCTGCCGAAGGCAGTGTATATTGCATTGGCTTTGCAATTGATTTGACATTAGTTTGTGTTTGACTCAAAAAAATTAAAAATTTATCTAATGTTACACATTAAAAATTTAAATTCATGATTTTTTAAAAATATTTTAATGCATTTATCTTAAATTTTATTGGTTGAGAACTTGAACATGTTATTACAAAGCTCATAAATATTCGTGCAGGTACTCTGCAATCCTATTAAATGTTAGTTCAGAGATTGAAAGGGTAAAAACATTGAATCATCAGATTATGAGAATAGCAGGGCTGTCAAAACTATGACAGGCACACCATGCATCCATAATAACCTTCTCCTCTACACACAATGCAACCTCTCCGCCAGATAAAATTGTAGATTTTTCACGGGAATTACCAGTATTAAACGTCTTATTCACTTAACCCATTAAATGGCACCGTCATATCCTCGAAGTTCATTTATGCGAGAAATCCCAATGCGGATTTTCTCGAGAAACGTTCACCTGCAGGATTTGTACCCGATTCCATCACGTTGTTGGTGTGGTTTTCATTTCGTGAATCCGAGAGAGGACTGCTGCGATTCCTCCACGCGGACAGTGCTCGTCTAATTGGTTTTAGGGTTGTATTTCTGTATATGAATTGAAGTTTTGCTAGGTTCATCCATTTGGAATTTTTCTCTTTGCAGCACTTCTAACATGAACACGGTGTTCTCAACTCAGATTTAATGACCGTTCTTCGGATAAAAGATTCAAGCCAAAGTTTTCATTTCTCTTCGGATTTTCTGAGATGGACACTTGTTTAGTTAGAGGTAGCATTCCTGACGCGAAGAGACGCACAGTAAGTTCACCCATATTGCATGATTTTAGCTCTAAATCTACTAATGGCATGAAAATTTTCCTTTGTTAAATTTGTAGTGTAGAATGCTTGAATCCCGAGATGGATTGTAAACAATGTACTGCTTTTCTTACATAATCATTGCAACTTTGGAATGTTCATGACTATTCTCGAAGCGTATTGGATCAAATTAACTCAATTGCTTAATTTGATGTTTCAGAGATAGAATTACCATGACACCAAGAATGAAGAAGATGCCAAGCTTGTAGAATGCAAATGGATCGGCTTCATATAAACCCCTCATCCCTCTAATGAATGCGATAGAGAGGTTAAGAGCTCCATTGTAAGACTTCGAAGAGAACCAAGCATGGATCATAGATCAGAAAGCTACAAAGATGTCCGGACGGATTATCATCCTTCCGTCTTCTATGCTCTAGAATGGTTCCTTCCTATGGACATACTGAGCGCTTCACGGGATGTCAAATTTCATCATATGAGCAATATTTTGGGTAATTATTTGCTGCTAGGGGAGCGAAATCAGGTAAGTAAAATGCAGATTTGAAAATACAATGTACTTGTCAAATTTTGAAGTATTTATCATTTTCGAATCGTTACAATAAAACTGATGTGAAATCCCTTCATAAGCATCTCCGAAAACAATTGTCCGGCTCGCTGGAATTGCGGCTCAGTGTTCAAGGATCCCAAGATTGTCAGAATTATCACAAGATTGTTGAATACTTTGAGGTGACCACTGGGCAGAGTCCTGCAGTCATTAGAAAAGGGAGGGTTTGAACATATCACTGCTAATTTATTGCCTGAATCTGAGATACTTTTCTTACTCTCACCATGACAAACTGCAGGTTATTCCAGGAGTACCAAAGATCAAAGAAGACTACAACCTAGCTACATGGATGTTGGAAGTTAGTTCTATTGCTGTCGAACATCGTCTGGAGATAGAAAGCCTTTGTGGCAGAAACTGAGTATAATACTATAATTGTTACACTCCCTCTCCCAACGGCCAGTTATTTCTGGAAATAACTGCAGTCAATTATTTATGGAAACTAACTGCAGTCATTTCCTTAATTTATGGAAACCAACTACATTTGTTTCCTTAAATTACGGAAATCAACTGCAGTTAATTAATTTTCTTGTTGAGAGCTTCTGAAGTGGTCAATTACTCCCACTGTAGTTCTCTACCATGATTTGTGGAACACTTGACACATAGCCAACAGAAGCTTGATGGAAGCTTGGCTATAAATACTTATGTTTGGTCCCCAAGCTCACTAACTCAATCCCCTTCAATTTTACTCCATCAAGTTAGAGTGAGCAGAGCTTGGAAGTCCCTTCAGATTTTCTGTATCCTTTAACTTTTGCTTGTGTGAGTAGCATCAATGGCTAGAGTTTTAGTTTTGGCGTGCAAGGCATAAGGCATCTTCCTCCTGTAGATTTTCTATATAGTGAAGCAGCCCGGAAGCTTTGCATACAAAATACATTCTAAGTGTGAGTAGCATCAATGGCTAGAGGTATGATTTATTGGGCATTAAAGTATTTATTCATATTCTTTTTAAGCATTTATTCCTCATTATAGAATCATTATTCTGCCTACATTTTGGTATCAAAGCAATTTTTATCTCTGCCTTGGTGATTATAGACATGTTTGGCTAAATGTCATATTTTGAGAATTTTATGAATTAAAGCATTTATTTGGAAATATGTCTAAATTTTGCTCAATTTTTATGCTTATAATATTTATTTAGTTTAAATATATGCAATTTGGATAATTGTTGTGCAATTTAATTTGCATGAATTAATTATTTCTGCTTTAATTAAAACATGCTATTTTGGATGAGTATACGAGACCCATCCTTAAATGTTATGCATGAATATTATAGTTTTATTTATGCAAATTATCATTATTTTCATATCAAGTTAATTTTTATGTAAATAATGTCTAGTGATCCATATAATTTTAATTGATTAGAGAATAGCCACAACATCTCTAACTAAATAAAATTATATATTATGATTGATTAGGATCACATAAAGAATATTTAGACATTAATTGTAATTAATTATACTAAATATAATAAATTTTATCCCACAGGAATTTTTCTTATATTTATGTAATTAATTAGGATAAAATATTCATAACTTACCCACAGGAGTTATGAATTAATAGTTTTATCGTAAAGTTCAAAACTAAGATAGAATTTATATCAAATTATAATCATAATATACCCTTAGAATTATGAATTAAGTGAATAATTTGATAAATTCTATCATAAAGAATAATTGAATCTGCTTGAATTGAAAATTTAGTCCACAGACAATTTTTATGTCATTAGATTCAATTTTAAAGCATGATTTACATTGGTAAAGCATGAAATTTTATTTATGCCTCAATTTTAACATAAGCATGTGATTTTTAATTTTATGCAATTGTACAACCTCCAAATTTCTCTTAAATTCGTTCTGATATCCCAGAACTTAAGGGAGATAACTATAAGGTCTGGAAGGAGAGATTTATCCTTCATTTGGGGTGGATGGACATAGACTATGCTATTAGGAAAGATGAACCACCAAAACTCACTAATACCAGCACTGCAGCGGACATCATGCTTTATGAACGATGGGAACGATCTAATCGCCTGAGCATGATGTTCATTAAGACTAAAATTTTAGCTAGTATTTGTGGTTTCGTTGATCAGCATGAAAAGGTTCAAGACTTGCTAAAAGTCATTGATGATCAATTTGTCACTTCAGACAAGGCACTAGCAAGCACCCTAATCATGAAGTTCTCATCCTTAAGGCTCACCAATGTGAAAGGTGTGCACGAGCACATCATGCAAATGAGGGGCACTGTGGCTCAATTGAAGAAACTCAAGGTTGAAATATCAAAGTCTTTCCTGGTGCACTACATCCTAAACACCCTTCCGCACCAATACGGACCCTTCAAAATCTCATACAACACACATAAGGATAAATGGTCAATTAATGAACTTATGACCATGTGTGTTCAAGAGGAAGAGAGACTGGTGATGGAAATGGGAGAAACTGCAATGTTGGCAACGTGAGGAAAGGGAAAATCTCAAGCCAATCGGAAAGGGAAAGGTAAAATACCTCCCCAAGCCGATATCAAGAAGGATTCCAAGTGTTTCTTCTGTAAAAAGAAGGGACACATGAAGAAGGAATGCGCCAAATTTCGGAAATGGCTTGCGGACAAAGGTAATCCAATCTCGCTTGTTTGTTATGAATCTAATATGGTTAATGTCAATATTAACACCTGGTGGATTGATTCTAGATCAACAATTCACATTTTGAATTCCTTGCAGGGTTTGCAAAACCGAAGGAAGCCAGTGGGCAGTGAGCAAAGCATCTTATCAGGAAACAAGATGGGCTCACATGTGGAAGCTATAGGAACATGCTATTTAACTTTAAGTAGTGGCTTTGTTTTAGAATTAGAAAAGACCTTTTATGTACCAAGTTTTTCTAGAAACTTGATTTCAGTTTCAAGGCTTATACCTTTTGGATATTCCTTTAACTTTTCAGAAACATCCTTCAGTTTATTTTATAAATCTGATTGTGTTGGGAATGGTATTTTGTCTAATGGTCTTTACTACATTAATTTACAAAACAATGTCACTTATGATTCAATGCATGTTCACACTGGCACTAAAAGATGTGTTATTAATGAAAATTCCTCTAAATTATGGCACCAGAGACTAGGTCATGTCTCCATAAAAAGAATTAAAAGATTGGTAAATGAAGGGGTACTTAATACTCTGGATTTTACTAATTTTGAGACTTGTGTGGACTGCATAAAGGGAAAGCAGACCAACAAGTCAAAGAAATGTGCCAATAGGAGTTCGGACATATTAGAGATCATACATACTGATATATGTAGTCCATACGTGGACTCACATGGTCAGAGATACTTCATCTCTTTTATAGATGATTACTCACGACATATGTATCTCTACATGCTTCATAAAAAGAGCGAAGCAGTAGATGCCTTTAAGATATTTAAGGCTGAAGTAGAGAAACAATGTGGCAAGCAAATTAAAATCGTAAGATCAGATAGAGGTGGAGAATATTATGGTAGATACACAAAAGATGGACAAGCACCTGGGCCATTTGCAAAATTTCTTCAAGAGCATGGGATTGTTTGCCAATACACCATGCCTGGTTCACCCGACCAGAATGGTGTAGCAGAAAGAAGAAACTGAACATTATTGGACATGGTGCGAAGTATGCTTAGCAGCTCCAATCTTCTTAAATCCTTATGGACTAAAGCACTTAAGTCGGCAGTGTATATATTAAACCGATTTCCAACCAAGGTTGTTCCTAAAACGCCATTTGAATTATGGAAAGGTTGGAAACCGAGTTTGCGACATATACGCATTTGGGGATGCACGTCTGAAGTGAGAATATATAATCCACAAGAGAAGAAGTGGGACCTAAGGACCATTAGTGGGTATTTCATTGGATATGCTGAAAGGTCTAAAGGTTACAGATTTTATTGTCCATCTCGCAGCACTAGGATTGTGGAATCAAGAAATGCAAAGTTTCTTGAAAATGACTTGATCAGTGGGAGCGATCAAACCAGGAACATAGTGTCTGAGAAAAATCATTCAGAATCTCAACCTTCCACCTCAAGTGATAGATTGGTTATTGTTCACAGCACCCCTCAAGTACAAACTGGTGTTGAACAACCAATTGTTGAAGTTCCACAAGCTGCTGACGACATTCCAGTAGATCAGATAGTTCAATAATTGCCAAGAATTTTTGAACAACGAGTTGAACCACATACTTCTCAGGAAGATGGTGGTACAACATTAAGAAGATCTACTAGACCAAAGAGATCAGCAATTCCTGATGATTATGTTGTGTATTTGCAAGAATCTAACTACAACATTGGAGCCGAAAATGATCCTGAGTCTTTTTCACAAGCCATGAGTTGCAAAGAATCAAAATTATGGTACGATGCCATGAAGCAAGAGATGAATTCTATGAAGAGTAACGAAGTCTGGGATCTTGTTGAGTTGCCTAATGGTGCAAAATCCATTGGATGTAAATGGTTCTTTAAGACAAAGAAAGACTTATTGGGCAAGATTGAGAGATACAAGGCAAGACTTGTTGCAAAGGGATTCACTCAGAAAGAAGGAATCGATTACACGGAGACTTTCTCTCCTATATCTAAGAAAGATTCTTTGCGCGTTATTATGGCATTAGTAGCCCATTTTGACTTGGAGTTGCACCAAATGGATGTGAAAATGACATTTCTCAATGGAGATCTAGAGGAGGAGGTTTACATGAAACAACTTGAAGGATTATCCTCTAGTGATGGTGAGCAATTGGTTTGCAAGCTCAAGAAATCATTATATGGACTAAAACAAGCATCCTGCCAATGGTATTTGAAATTTCATAATGCAATTTCTTCGTTCGGATTTGTAGAAAACATTATGGATGAATGTATATACCTGAAAGTCAATGGGAGTAAAATCTATTTTATTGTTTTATATGTGGATGACATTTTGCTAGCAACCAATGATAAGGGTTTGCTACATGAGGTGAAACAATTCCTCTCTAAAAATTTCGATATGAAGGATATGGGTGAGGCATCTTATGTCATTGGCATTAAGATCCATAGAGACATATTTCGAGGCATCTTGGGTCTGTCTCAGGAAACCTATATTAATAAAATTTTAGAGAGATTTTGGATGAAGGATTGTTCACCAAGTGTCGCTCCCATTGTGAAGAGTGGTAGGTTCAGTTTGTACCAATGCCCGAAGAACGACTTTGAAAGGGAACAAATGAAGAACATTCCATATGCTTCTGCTGTCGGAAGCCTAATGTATGCTCAAGTCTGCACAAGACCTGACATTGCATTTGTTGTGGGAATGTTGGGACGATATCGGAGTGATCCAGGTTTAGACCACTGGAGAGCTACAAAGAAAGTAATGAGGTACCTTCAAGGAACCAAAAACTACATGCTTATGTATAGACGGATGGACAATTTGGAAGTAATTGGCTACTCAGATTCTGACTTTGCTGGATGTGTTGATTCACGCAAATCAACATTAGGATACATTTTTATGATGGCCGGTGGAGCTATATCATGGAGGAGTGCCGAGCAGACCTTGATTGCCACTTCCACTATGGAAACCGAGTTCATCTCCTGTTTTGAGGCTAATTTACATGGTGTATGGCTTAAGAGTTTCATTTCTGGGCTTAGAATTATGGATTCTATCTTTAAGCCATTGAGAATATATTGTGACAATTCAACTGTTGTTTTTATGGCCAAGAACAAAAAAATTGGGAGTCGAAATAAACACATTGACATTACATATTTAGCTATAACGGAAGGTGTTAAAGAAAAGAAAGTGGTCATTGAGCACGTTAGCACTGAGTTGATGATCGCTGATCCTTTGACTAAGGGCATGCCATCGTTTAAATTCAAGGATCATGTAATGAATATGGGACTTGGTTCCATTATGTAGTTTCTCATTGTATGAACAATGTTATTTTTAATGAAATTCTTAATTATTGTGATGTTTTTTTTCATATTTATGTGCACCTTAATTTGATTTGAGAGAATTCATCCGTGTAGGACCAAGAATAAACATAGGGTTTGTTCATTAAGAAATTGTTGCCACATAAATTTTAATAGAAATAAATACATAGTAAAACATGGAAGATAATACTCGTCATTAGAGGACTTATCGCCATGATTCATGTATCTATTACTTAATACAGATTATCAATGGGTTTTAAGATGAGACATTAATTTTGAAAGTATGGACCAAGTGGGAGAATGTTACGCTCCCTCTCCCAACGGCCAGTTATTTCTGGAAATAACTGCAGTCAATTATTTCTAGAAACCAACTGTAGTGATTTCCTTAATTTATGGAAACCAACTCCAGTCATTTCCTTAAATTACAGGAAATCAACTGCAGTTAATTAATTTTTTTGTTGGGAGCTTCTGAAGTGGTCCATTACTCCCACTGCAGTTCTCTACCATGATTTGTGGAACACTTGACACATAGCCAACAGAAGCTTGGCTATAAATACTTCTGTTAGGTCCCTAAGATCACTAACTCAATCCCCTTCAGTTTTACACCATCAAGTTAGAGTGAGCAGAGCTTGGAAGTCCCTTTAGATTTTCTGTATCCTTTAATTTTTGCTTGTGTGAGTAGCATCAATGGCTGGAGTTTCAGTTGTGGCATGCAAGGCATAAGGCATCTTCCTCCTGTAGATTTTCTATATAGTGAAGTAGCCCGGAAGCTTTGCATACAAAATACATTCTAAGTGTGAGTAGCATCAATGGCTAAAGATATGATTTATTGGGCATTAAAGTATCTATTCCGAGTCTTTTTAAGTATTTATTCCGCATTAGAGAATCGTTATTCAGCCTACAATAATGATGTGAAGGTTTATGTTTATGCTAATGCATCCTGAAAATTAAACAAAAACAAACGAAGCTAGTGGGAAATAAATTGCGTTTTTGCCAGCGGGAGAAGTGAATAAAGCGGTAATTCATGTGCAGTGTTTCAAATATTACTGTCAGTTATGTTTTTTTTTCCAGATTTCGCTATATTACTATCACTTTGGTTTCTTGCCAGGTTGTTTTTTGGCCAGATTTCGCTATATTGTTGTCACTTTGGTTTCTTGCCAGGTTTCCGGAGGGACACAGAGGTAATTGTGTCATTGTAAGAAAATTTGTAAGAGGAGCAGACTCTCCAAGGAAAGGCGAGGGAAGCAATAACATTCTAGAAAACAAGGATTTCGTGGGGGGAGAGGCATTCAACTTCACTGCACAGATGGCGGCCAACGTTCCTGATGCGAGGAAAGTAGATGACGGTTTTAGGGTTATAAGGACCACAAGTGACTTTGATGCATCACCGACTTCTCCATCTTCAGGAGGCAAGATAACTTCACTGGTCTGGAAGTTATGAAAGCAAGTAATTTTAAGGGGCTGTGGGTATATGTTCCACTATAAGGCTTGCAGCTAAATATATGCTCCACAAGTGGGTAAAATTCTATACATGCAAACTATTTTACCATAAACGAGGAACGGGAAATTGAATGAGAAACGAAAATGGAATAGGTTCTGAGAAGTGGAGTGTTGAGGTTTCGCATACAAGAAACCGGGAGAGAGAAAAAACATCAACAGTGAACTTCTTCATGATGAACATTCCGTATAATAATATATTTTATTTTTAACTTTATCTGTCAACTCTGTCGTTGCCATATGGAAACTACGGAACATTCTTTCCATCATCTAAGTCTTAGCTAAAACTTAGTGGATAAGATAACCCACATTACACAAAAGGCTCACAACCCAAACATGTTATCTAATAAGTGTGTATAATGAAATATATGTGTTCCAGAAAGCACCATTATCTTCAAAGATCACTAAATATTCCCTCGACACCAAACACAGTTTTATCTTATAATAATTACAATATCTCCTATATTTACGCCGGAGGTGTTTTCTTTGCGGGCTTGGGGTGAGCAAACATTGTTCACCCCACCCAATCAAAATGTTTCTTTATCGTCCTTTTATCCAGTTATATTTTGACATGTTGCAAAATAGTATTGGGTGAGGTCGTGTTATGGGTGGGTGTTTAAGTCATCTACCTGTCCTCTGGTCGTCCTCGATTGCCACAATGGCTCACATCCAAGCTAGCTGGATCGATCTCGAACACAACTTTGCATGTATTATAAACGTTGCAGAATGTTCTGAAAATCCAAAGCCTCTGCCCGTCTGGCTGGCCTCGTCGAGAATTGGCAGGAATCGATCCGTGACCTCGACGACTCATAGAACAAATTTGCGAAGAGTGCAAATTTTCGGAGAGAGCGAGTGTTCAACTCGTACGTGGCAACCTTGTGCTGCAATTTCCACGCATTTCCGTCGGAATTAAATATTTCTGCTGCGGTTCGAATTGCTATCTGTGGAGGTCGATTTATTTAACAAGAAGACGAGTTGTTGATTACTCTAGTACCGAAATTCTTCAGATAAGAGGCCAAATAATTATTGCTGAGGGCCGAATTGCCTCTCTGTCTAGAGGTCAATTTAGCCCATCTAAAATCAGTCTTGTGCTAGAAATTAATGCAGATCGAGAGCATAAATTATAGGAGTTATTCATCAGTATGATCATTTCTGGGTTGAGAGCATTGGTTTCAAATTTATTTGCAAGGACAAGTTGATCGCTTTGGTTCATGAAAGCTAATACACCGGATTACATTGAAGGGCCACAAGGCCATATTGTTTTGTGGAGAAGTATCAGATCTGAGGTGTCTCATAAGTCTTGTCCGAGATCGTAGATTCCCAACATAATTCAATACCATCTAGTGTTACGCCGGGGGATCAAATAACGCGCAGATGACAAAGGTGCCATCCAATGATCTTCCATATAAATTTTGATCCCTTATTGAAGTAGAAGCGGATGGGTGCATGATATTGATAAGTCAAATTCCTATTGCATTGAGATTTATCATTTCTCATTCAAGGAAGATTCCCATAAGCCTCATAAAGTTCTTTCATCATCTATGTGACTGATGGTGTTTCATGCGAGTCTTACCAATAACATAGCAAGGTTTGTGTGTACAATTGTTGTTAGAGTTTAGTGTTTAGATTCCGATGGTATAAACTGTAAGCTCGTCTCAGTTTATGATGTAAATGAAAGTTGCACATAAATAAATTTAGTTTGTTTTAAATGGATTATTCTGGAGCTTGTCACAATATAGATTAGATTTAAAATGGACTTATTTTTACAATGAATCCCCATTGTCATGACTGGTTCAAATTGTTATGATTCAAATTTGATTCCTTCAACTGTTTATAACGCATTTTACAGAGATGATCAACAAAACACAAGCAGAATGAACAAAGCATGCTGATATTTTATTATACACAAATTTTTAACTTCGACTCCATATTTATGCCATGACAGTGCAACATTTTTTGCCTTCACATAACAATATAATAATACAATTCGTAGAATTTCCATTATCAATCATAATATTATAACTATTTGACTCAACTTGTTAGCCAACACTAAGCATTCTCCTTCTGAATGTGAAAAGCTTCCAACACTAAACAGAACCGCATATCAGAGCCTTTGGACTCATTTTCCTCGTATTACATTCTTAGTAACACTTTGAAGCTCAGCTTTTGGTTCCAAAATTTAAACTCTGCGTCTATTGAGCATAGAGAATCTGAACTAGCTTTCAGGAAAGAAGATGAGCTTGTTGAGGATTGAGTTCTTAGACACTCACGTGATGTAAAACCGGACCAGGAAAATAAATTTCCCTTTTTCAGGATAGTTGAATTAGAGTGTTTTTTATTTTTTTTATTTAACATGATCTCATAAATGTGTTATTTATTTTATAAGGGATTTGGTTGGATTGCAAAAAGTTGACATCCCCCTCAAAGAATTCACTTTGTTTGATTTAATTTCCTCAATATTCCTCTTTTTTGGAAGTTGCTTGGTAAAAAATTTCCCAAGTTGGGGGTGCACTACATAGCATGGATTTCTTTTGGATCTAGTGCCAGACCTGGGGGCTATATATGCTGCCAAATTTATTTTCCATGTTATTTTGAGTTCTGCGGTCTATCTTGCTGGGTGTAAATAATGAAATCTAAATATCAGGTATATAGAGTTTACTTTATTGAGTAATAAGCTTGAGAGATTCTTAAGGAAGTTTTTGTACAATGTGTGCCTTTCTCATTGGTGTTTCTTTATTTATTCAATTTAAATTCAAATTAGAAGTTTATTAACATTAGTGAAAACATTTATTAATATTAATAAAGAAGCATATAATGTAAATAATGTAATTAGAAAATAAACTCCCTGAACATCAATTAAATTATACATTTTTTATGTTTTTACCAAAAATAAATAAATAAACGGATTTCAGAAGTGCCCTCCCAAATAGACACGTCTATATTTCTCGACCAAGAGAGAAACGAGTTTAAACCATGTTTCTCAGTGCCAACAATTCAAATTAAAACAGTCTATTAACTAACTTACTGATCCATAATTAGCTACAAAAAATGGGACAGAAAATGACAATATTTTTGAAGTCAAAAATTTGAAGTCTGGAAAACTTGTTTTGCCTCGACATTGGCATTCTATTTACATATTTTGTTTTTAATAATGCTTACACTGTTGCTGCTTAGTTCCACACGTTTCGGAAAAAATTGGCGGCAAAAAGGATTTTGATATCTAACATTTGAATGTAATAACAGTGAAGTATGCTTTTACCAAAATAGTGAAGTAAATTGGAGCTATAGCCTTTAGGATGGTAAATGAAAAGCCAAAACAGTCTATTAACTAACTTACTGACCAATAATTAACCACAAAAAATGGGACAGAAAATGACAATATTTTTGAAGTCGATATTTTGAAGTCTGGAAAACTTGTTTTGCACATTGGCATTCAATGTTTACATATTCTGTTTTTAATAATGCTTACACTGCTGCTGCTTAGTTCCATAGGTTTCTCAAAAAATTGGCTGCAAAAGGATTTTGCTATCTAACATTTGAATGTAATAACAGTGAAGTATGCTTTTACCAAAATAGTGAAGTAAATTGGAGCTAGAGCCTTTACGATGGTAAATGTAAAGCTAGCTAGGTTTAATGTGCTTAATTGAACTACAGCTTCTTGGTAAGATTGGAGAGTTTTCACCACCCAGATCTTTTTACTGCAACGTGGATAAGGTTGTTGAGTGGCTTGTCTATTCCAAAAGTGTGGATTTTTGCGGCATTTCAATCATGGCATTGCTTACTTTTTTGTGCTAGATTGTAGCTCTCATATTGTAAGCAGAATCAATCACATTGATGAGCTTGACACTCTGCCGAGCCCAAGTAACAATATACCAGAGCCCAAATAACAATATACCGATATACATTGAAATTGTCCTTTTGATCATCTCCAAGGGAATGACGAATTAGCAATAGTACTAAATTTGTTGCAAGGTCATAAGAGTCTTCATCCAAAGTTAATATACAATAATGATAAAAAATGAAATAGAGGCATATCATCATGACGAGGGTAATTCCACGGATGAGGGAAGATGTTAACGTGTGGATTTGAGAGTTCTAGAAAAGGGTAGAAAGGAAACGTCCCCAAAAATTACAGAGGTTGTAATTTTCTTACTCGTGATTTTTTCCATAGTGGATACGTGAAAGACGGAAGAAAGCGAAAGAAAATTATTAAGCCAGATTAGGGAGTCCTAAAGCAGCCTTAGGGAGTCCCAATTTGAATTTGTAGCATTAATATTGGGTATCTTGGTTTATGATGCCTCAAACTTGAGCGACTTTATTCAACACGAGCTTCAGTTTGTGGCAACCAATATCAATTCGATTTCTTGAGGTTTGACAAGGATTGACAACCATTTATGTATCCTTCTACTCAAATAGGTCAATGAGCCTCCTCACTAATGCGACCTCAAATAATGTTTACTCAACAAACTATCAAAGCTATTTTTCTCATATTTCACACCTCTTCCTTTTCGGGGTTCCCTTGCACCTCCCGGCGCAATTGCTAGTTTCTGGGTACAATCTATCCTGTTCACAGCTTTGTAACATCTAGCATCAGTATTCATTAGTATAGCCCTCCCTTCGTTCTGCCACTTCTAAAACTTACTATCATTCGGCACGATTTCATTGAAACCCGGGAATTGGCTTTTCATTAATGACTAAAATCTAGATAAAACTTCTTGACTCCGAAGAAATACAAGGCCTCTAAAGTGGCGTCTCTCTTTGTTGAAGGTTTGGTCAGCCCGGAAAGAAAAGATATCAGAAGGAATTATTCAACGAGGAGTGTAGGAGTGCTTGTAACTCATATAGTATTTTGGAGTCGCAACCCCAAGCTCATCCAAACACCGACCACTACACAGGAGAAGCCGAGGAAATATTTGGAGAATGAAGAAGAAATGATCCATGTTATGAAAAACGGAGGGAGAAATTATCCATGTTGCACATTTCTTTCTCTAAAACAGATTTCTAACTTAAACAAGAACAGCAGAAGAAATTGGCTTTTCTTGTCTTGTTTCTGTTTCTGTACTGCTTTTTCAGCGGAACGAGCCCCCCATTCTGTTTCTGGTAACAATGCTTGCAAGCCAAGAATATTGGTAAATATATGAATAAAGAAAATAGAAGATACTGTTTATAATTGGAGTGAACCACACAGCTTGGTTGAAATTTATCAATGAATGAAACACTGTAGAAGGCCATTTTGTTGAGCCTTTTTAATAGGTTTATTCAGTCTCAAAAGCTTGCTCGAATCCCAAATTATAGTGCAGTCTTATTGTAGGTGACTGTACATTCTAAGGAAAGTTCAATTTTAATCAATGGTCATGCATCTTTGTGAACTGTTGTCCAATTATCATGCCTATTTCAGATCCTGTACATCTCATCACAGAGCTGATAGATATTTTGTCATACCTATCAGTTTGAAAGTTTTGTCAGGATTACTTAAATCACTGTGCAGTATTGCTTGAATTCTTGTAGATGAAAACTTATTTCAACAGTTCAAGTCAGGCTTAACCAATTTTCATGCCTTTCGAATAATGGTATTTTTCTCTACAAGGATGTCTATTAAAATAAACTTGGACTGACAGCATAGGTCCAATTTGTTGTGATTTTCAAAAAATGCTCATAAAATTAGTTTAGTCAGTGTTAAGTTTTAAACCTATGTTAAGTTTCAAAGAATGGAGTTATCTGTGCGAACCGCTGTCGAATGGCTCATTGAAAAGGCCGATGCTGCAATTCGGCAATTACCTGAACCCTCTTCCAACCCTACTTCTCACAGATCGCAATATGTAGATTCCAACAGAGCTGCTGTTTGTTCATCGTGTCTTCAAACTGGAGATCTGAACACATACAGGAAAATACATCCACCGACAGCGAGGATCGTCGTGGCAATCTCCATGAACAAATTTCACCGGCCAGCACCAACATTGGTCAAAAGTCCTCTACAGCAAAGACTAGGGAAAGGGACAGCATAGACTCCATTTGTCAGGGCAAAAAGAGAGAATAGAGATCGGTGGCAATGAGGTCAGTGGCTTCGAACCGTGGAACAAGAGAACTGGATAATGGTGTGTCTTGCGCAATCCTAATAATAGCATTCCGGAAATAAGCTAGCCTCTCGTTAAATCTAATTAAACCAAAAAGTTAGGTTTTTTTGTTTCGTCTAAATGCAATTTTGTGTAATTATTGAGATATATATAACTGTAATTTTTTATTGCTTTTTATTTAAAATTAACTAACCGGCAAGTAATAACTACCATGTAGCGTTTGTTTTTAAAATAAATAGGAGATTTTGAAGCATCTCACAATTTCAAAAATATTTTCATGTTAATTGTTAAATTCAGAATATTGAATTATATGTAGGTTTGGATTATTCTGATTATATTTCTTAAATTTTGAAATCGGTTAAAGTCATTTCAAATTGCTTATGACTGTGGAATATGGGATAATCACTTTTCTTACCTAAAATAAATATTATTAATTAATATTAACAAATTTTTTATTGAAATCGGTTAATGTCATTTCAGATTGCTTATGACTATGGAATATGGGATAGTCACTTTTCTTAATTAAAATAAATATTATTAATATTTATTAATAAACCTTCGACCACGACCAATATATATACTAACCCCCTTGCAAGAGTTTATTTCGGATTTGTCAATTATGTTGTGGTCGGAGTACTACTCACAGTCACTTGATTGAATTAGGAGAAGCACTAGGTATTATTGCGGGCCAATCCATTGGGAACCAGAAACTCAACTAACACTAAGAACTTTTTAATAATATTTATTTTTAATAATATTTATTTTAATTAAGAAAAGTGACAATCCCATATTCCATAGTCATAAGCAATCTGAAATGACTTTAACCGATTTCAATAAAAAAATTATTAATATTAATTAATAATATTTATTTTAAGTAAGAAAAGTGATTATCCCATATTCCATAGTCATAAGCAATTTGAAATGACTTTAACGGATTTCAAAATTTAAGAAATATTAATAAAAATATTATTTGTTTTTATAAATATCAAAATCCAAATCAACTTGAAGTGTTTACATTATTTTTTCCACCATATATCAGTGTAATTTATAAACTACTTAAATCTATCATTTTACAGACATGTATTTTTTTTTTAAACAATTACTTTTGAGGGGCAAGTATCTCTAGATATATCATTATATCTATACGCCATTCTTATCTCAACTGATTTTTTAAATATATTACTATTGCTTTATTTTAAATAAAATATAAAATATCATGAATATATTGATTTAAAATAAATGAAATATAAAATATCATGTGTGCATATATTGCACAAATAACAATAAGAAAATGTATTTATTGGGAGTTCCATGTAAATTGTAGCTCCATTTAAATGTAATAATACTTAGACTTGTTATTTGAGGTTCTCACTATTTCTTTATCATTTTTTTTTCATGTTACTATTCTCTTTTTCATTTCTTTCTCATGTCACCATTCCTTTTTCATTTATGTGACAGAGAATTTTGTAGCCATTCCTTTATCATTTCCTTTTTATGTCACCATTTTCTTTTTCATTTCTTTCTCATGTCACCATTCCTTTTTCATTTCTGTGACAAAGAAGTTTGTAGCCATTATTTTTTTCATTTCTTTCTCATGTCACCATTCCTTTTTCATTTCTTTTTCATTTATGTGACAGAGAAGTTTGTAGCAACCCACGATCTTTATATTGGAGATTATATTCTTATGTTTAAAGATGAAATGGAGATATGGGTATGTTTACAATGAAAGACAACATTATCACTACGTACATGAAATTTACAATGAAAGACAACATTATTATTGGACAACATTATCACTGAACTTGATGGCTTCTCCTACCTTTACTAAAATTGACTAAAATCACTACAAATATCTTGCTTAGCAACTAAGAATCTTTGCAACATCTAGTGATGGTGCAATTGCTAGTTTAACAAATTTACATTTTAATATATACATCTATCAAATGTATAAAAACAAAATGGAAAGCTTTCAATATGGATATTTATTTTTCAATTTAAAATGTTTAAATTAATTTTTTTTAATCAAACATATATCTGTGTATCATTTCTTTATTGCTAAATTACAATTGAAGTGTTTTAAATTTTTTTAATAATATTATTATTTTTTTAATATTTGAACTTATATTTTTTAATTTATAATTTTTTTTAATGTATATTTATATTTTCATTGTTAATCTATCATGTAGCTCAAATAACATTATATAAAGTTTTTTTTTAATTTTTGAATTAAAAAATTTATATAGTTCACATTATGATATTTTCAATCAATTAAAATTAGTATAATTTTAAATTTTATATGTATCTATATACATGTATATGTAATTAATTAAATAGATGTTTATGAGGTGTAGATTAATTAGTTTGTGTGACTTTTAGTTCTCATTAAATTACTAATTCAAATTTTATGGGGAGGAGTTTACACTCAGAACCACCTATAAGGGATAAAAATATCCCAATTGATTCTATATTTAACAATTAAGTTAGTGAGAGCTAGATGTATGGCATTATCACTCTTTGTAGAATAGAAACTACTTGTAATTTTTGATTGCATCCACTCTCCAACTTGTAAGTTAGAGAGATACTACTCACAACTCAAAAAGAGTTTGTAAAAAACAATGGATTCATTAAGAGTGATCAAGCTATAAGTAGGATTTGGATTTGAGCTTGAGTGGAGAGGATAACAATTTATCTTTGGAATAACTTAAATTAGACCAAATTGACTATAAAAATAAATATATATATATATACACACACACACACACACACACACATATATATATATATATATATAATCACTTTTAGACCAAATTGACTATAAAAATAAATTATATATATAATATTTTAGTACCAACTTTACAATGTTACAAAATTTTCATGTAATCATCTGTCTTCATCACCACATTTGAGTAATAGTATTGTAACATATATCATGGTATAAAATAAAAAAAATTACACTTACTCTTTTTAACCATAGTTTCCATATAAACATTGCGAACATACAAAGTAAATCTATATGCGTTATGTCAACTTGGCACTTGCCTTATAGTTATGATATTATGGATACCCACGTGGTCCTACTGCTTTGTTTAATTCTCAACACCCATGCTATATTCATGTCATTATACGAGTCACTTATGAGCGTATGATGGTTATTTGTTTGATATTAAAACTCATAACACCTAGTATTAATACTTTGGAGGACGATGCGATGATTGCATATCTTTTAACTTGTACATTTGATTGATTCGTGGTTAAATAATTCCTATCAGAGATTAAGTATTATAAGGAGGATTTGTTGTATTGTAACTTCACATGGGGATTTGTATTGCACGGGTGACACCTCCCCTTCTGATCGTCGTCGGATTTGGGGTTTTAAGATCCACGATGGAGATTATCACAGTACCCGTTTAGGGTACTGACCACCGCGTAACCATAAACAACTCTTCTTTTTTGCGTTTACGAACTCTATCGGTGTTTCTCCTCTATAACTTCGCAATGACCTGAGCTCTGTAGACCAACATCCATTCCTCCTTGCCATGGCGTATTTGAACCAGGTAAATTCCCATATCACTTACAGTTTTGGGGCTTAGCCCTTTGCGGCAGTGTTGAACTAGTCTTTGAGTTGAGGAAGCTCTTCGTTTAATTATTTCGCAGGGAGCTAGCAGTGGCTCTAAACTACTTGATATGCGCTCAGGCTTGCATGAAAAATCTAGTTTAAATGTGTATCGAATTTACCAGATTCGGGAACTTCCTTCTCGGCTATGCGTATTCCAGTTTCTCATGCCAACTACCCACTATGGTTTCCTTCCTCTATGGCAGGTAAGCCAACCAAATGCTTAAGTTTTTATGCTTACTATCTCACTAGATTAATTTCCTGCCATCCGTTTTGCCTTAAACCTACTCTTGCCATTTCTCTTCGCAATGTTACAGTCATAGCCTGCATAGTATATTTAAACCAGGTATTGTAATTTTACTCTATATTTTTCCTTAGTTTTTACCCTCCACTCAACAAGTTAGGAAGGTATGATTTTTCTAATGTTTTACGTCTCGGTCTTGAATAGGTAAACACGCCATGGTCGAGAGGCAAGGGTTTACACAACACGTTTGTCGTTCCCTTGAAGTGCTTCGATTTCATTCCTGAATCTGTCGTTTTCTCAACAGGTTCCGGATTCTTTGCGAGGGTTTTAAATTATCGTAGTAAAGTCCCAGTACTAGTTACATGGTTCTCACAGCATTATGAACTCTAAATTTAGATTTATGGCATCGCTTGCCATTTATTTTAATTTCCTTTATGCTTGAGGGCTCTACCCTGCTTGGAACAGTTGCATGCAATTTGGAATTTTATTATAATTAAGTGCTACTCCTGGCTATCGATCAAATTCGCAGCCCAGCCTAAGAGGAGAGTTCCTCTGTGCAATAGGGTTGTGATGTTATTTGAATCATTGCAATGGAAGGTTATTTGACCCCCTGCATCTTCGATTGATAGCTCATTCGAGCCTTCCTTTAATATGGATTTACTCCTATGAAATGGAAGTTGCAGAATTTGACGTTTCCTCTTGTATGTATATAAGCATGTTGTTTTAGTTTCCTTTCTGGAGCATTCACATTAAATCTTATTTGACTTTTGAAGAGGCTCGGTATCTTTCTTGCTCATAACAGAATTAGTTTTCTTTTCTACATTAATTTGCAGAAAGAATATTTTCGATGTTGAATATATTTACAATGGCAATTGCATTTTAGGGTTTTTACTGCGCAGGGTTTTTTCTAAGATTTGTATGTGTATATTCCATTTCAAATAGAGGTTTTATTCCATTTTTCAAGAACTATTATCATATTATTCCTTCTATCATCCTATTTGTTGTAATTTTCGGTTAATAGAGATGTTCGGACCATCTTAATTTTTGAGTTGTTTTCCTACAGCTCTATTATCCGAGTATATCATAGATTAACAGATTAACGACCAGTTTTAGGGTCCAGGGTTTCAACTATTTACCCTGAACTAACAGTTTTTTCTGGTTTTTACTTCCAGTAGATATTTTCTATTTTTTTTTACCTAATAATATAAACTCTATTCTTTCTTGAAAACAAGCAATAAATTCAATAAATGTATTTTTACACCGCCCACATATTATTAACTGTTCTACTGTAAATTCTTGAATACTTTAAAAAAGTACAAATAAATATATATCTACAACATTCCCTGTATAAAAATATTCGTTTCATAATTTTAAGAACATTTTCTATATTAAGAGAATTATGTCTAAACAACATTTCTAGTTTTTACTATTTTTGCAGCCTGTTTACTTATCTCGTTTCAGAACTTGCTTGTGATGTCCTCCCTACCATGAGAAAGGCGATTACGTCCTCATCTCCCCCCGTTCTCCACACCTGAGATGGGTAGGTTGACAGAATTTCCAGAAGAGACCTCGGGCCCCCTAGTTCAGTACTCTTCTTTTTCAGGATTCAGGAACACTGGGTGTTTCCACTGGTCACCAACAGCTCAGGAATTTTCACTCTCTGCCTACCTCTCCTTTCTACGTTCAGTCACAGAACCCCTTTTCCTCACTGGGATGTACTTTTTATTCCCAAAGGAAAAGTAACTGTTTTTAACTATTTTCTGTTCAACCACTCTCAGTCCTTGGAATGCTTTTATCATCAGTCTTCTTTTAATTTTATGGAACCACAATTCCATAATTAAATTTTATTTCCAAAAACATAATTAAAGTTATGTTCATCATTCATAATCCTTTTCTAAAAAAAATGAGTGTTTAGTCTCTTTAAAGTAAATAGCATAACAATTAGTTTGCACTTAAGCCAGCTGTCACAACTTCCCCCTCTAGAAGTAAACACCATCCTCGGTGTTTCATTCCAGCTCGACAAAAAATTCTGGGTAAGCCTCATGCACAAATCCTTCGTCTTTCCACGTAGCCTCATCCGAGCTAAAGTGCTTCCACTGCACTTTAACCTGGGTGAGGGCTCGCCTCCAGAGCATGATTTCTCTCCAATCGAGTATACGTTGAGGTTCGATTAGAAATTTTCTGTCCAGTTCGACCTGCATTCAACAAGACCTTGAATTAAAATTTCATAAAAATTGGTATTTTAAGATAGGATTTTGCTAATCTTACTCTACTTGAATGCTTTTCCAGTGGATTACATGCTTTGGGTCATGCACGTATCATTTTAGTAAGGATACACGGAACACATTGTGTACCCGGATATACCTAGGTAAAGCCAATCGATATGCCACAAGTCCCACTCTTTCCAATATCTGGAAAGTTCCACAGAACCTGGGAGCCAACTTGGCACAGGAGGTCCACCTTAGTGTGTTTTTCTTGGGTTTAAATCCTTACATACACATGATTTCCCACTTCAAATTCTCGGTAAGTTCTCTTTTTATCTGCATATACCTTATGTCGATCCTGAGCCACTTTCAGATTTTGTCTAATCTTTCTCACTTCCGATTCCATCTCAGCCAACATATTTGGTCTAAGAATCAACTTGGTTTCGAGGTTGCTCCAATTGATGGGAGTACGACATTGTTGCCCATACAACGCTTCAAAGGGGCTCATCTTAAGAGACTCTTGGTAACCAATATTGTATGAAAATTCTACCAAATGTAGATATTCTTCCCATTTCATTGGTTGTTGCATCACATACATACGCAGCATGTCTTCCAAGATTTGATTCACCTACTCAGTTTGTCCATTCATCTGGGGATGGTAAGCAGTGCTGAAATTTATTTGGGTTCCCAAACCCGTAAATAGGGTCTTTCAAAATGATGAAGTAAACTTCGCATCCCTATCTAATATAACAGTCTTTGGAATGCCATGCAATCTGAAAATCTCTCTCATGAAGATATCTGCTATTTGCATGGTTTTGTAAGTAGACTGTACAGGTATGAAGTGTGTTGCCTTACTCATTCTATCAACCACCACCATAATGGAGTCATTGATCCGGATCTTGGGGGGAGGCCCCCAAGATCTAAAAAATTGAAATGGATTTGACAAGATTTGCAAAATTACAATGCCAAAAAAAAAAAGAGAACACAAATAAGCTTGTTTTATTAAAACAGAGAATAATTGTAGAAACTACATTGTGGTGGACAATCTGTCCTTTTACAAAATGCGACTTGTTACATATAGCATTTTTTTGTTACAATACAACAGGTAAATTCCATGGGTGGGTAAATACCATGGGTGGATCTCACTTACAATACCATGGGTGAATGAATACCATGGGTGGATGCCACTTACAATACCATTGGTGGATGAATACCATTGGTCGATGCCATTTACAATACCATGGGTAAATTCCATGGGTGGATGGATAACATGGGTGGATAAATACCATGGGTGGATGAATACCATGGGTCGATGCCATTTACAATACAATGGGTAAATTCCATGGGTGGATAGATAACATGGGTGGATGAATACCATGGGTGGATGTCATTTTCCATTCGAATCATTCCTCCCTTCTTAAGAAGCAATGGTCCCCATTGCCTAGAGTTCCCTCCTGAGAAGCCTTTGTTGAATATGAAGAGCCATTGAAGAGAAGGTTTTTGTATGGTTAACCCATCACCATGATGAACGAAGATCTGAGGATAGAGATACCCGGTAATGCTTGTGACCAACTGCAATATTGACAGTGTTCAGCCTAGAAAATGGACTTCGATGAAGTGTGGGTTTGTGGATGACCCAAAACCATGACAAAAGAAGATCCAAGGATAGAGATACCCTGTAATTCTTGTTACCAACTGTGTTACTAACAATGTGTAGCCTAGCAAATGGACTTCAATGAGAGGGATATTGTGCGGTTGACCCATAACCGTGATGCTTATTGTTGATGAAGTAACAGGTGCCTACATAGCCTGGGGTGGGAATGCACGTCTCCAAATAATCCAGGCCAAACGCTTCTATGCTGAAACTAATGAATTTGAAGCAGGCGCATACTAAAGCAAGGTGGGAGTGCACGTCTCCAAAGGGAACCCGCTCTGAATACTGCTCCATATTTAAAATGGGCATAACTCGGTCAATATAACTCAGAATATTTATTATAACCTGTTTTTGGAAATAGAATGATCATTCTGCATCGTCCCATGTACTTGAAATCACTACATTGAGACTCTAGACTCTCAGATTCGTGCTGGAACTGTCCCACCGTCACAAAATTTCTGAAAAAAAAAAAATAGTTGATTTTAAATCAGCAATAATTCCCTCGTCTGGACTCTGATTTGACCAATTTTTTTTTTGAAATTATGTGATTTCTCAAGGCAAGCTCAGATCTATAACCATTTCTCTAACATTTTGCACTAAAAACTGCAAAAAATGACAGGAGAGCCATCGTCCACAAATTGTCATAAAAAAAAATTCTGCAACATTGTTGATTTGAATCAACAATATCTCCCTCATCTGAACTCCAATTCAGCCGATTTTTTTTTTTGAATTTGGGTATTTTTTTTTGCAAGAAATCCAGATACGGTCTTTTTTTTAAACTTTTTATAAAAATTTTCATATTTTATCTACAATCTCGCCACCCAAAAAATTCAATGAGTTTGCTGAAGATTGCTGAAAAACATTGAAACTGAAATATGCTTCAAACCCTCATTCCCATGGATTCATAACCTAATCTGATACCACTGATCCAGATCTTGGGGGAAGGCCCCAAAGATCTAAAAAATTGAAATGGATTTGACAAGATCTGCAAAATTACAATGCCAAAAAAAAAGAGAGAACACAAAGCAAATAAAACCACAAAGAAGCTTGTTTTATTAAAATAGAGAATAACTATAGAAACTACATTGTGGTGGACAATCTGTCCTTTTAAAAAATTCGACTTGTTACTCATAGCATTTTTTTGTTACAATACCACAAGTAAATTCCATGGGTGGGTAAATACCATGGGTGGATCTCACTTACAATACCATGGGTGAATGAATACCATGGGTGGATGCCACTTACAATACCATGGGTGGATGAATACCATGGGTTGAAGCGATTTACAATACCATGGGTAAATTCCATGGGTGGATAGATAACATGGGTGGATAAATACCATGGGTGGATGAATACCATGGGTCGATGCCATTTACAATACCATGGGTAAATTCCATGGGTGGATGAATACCATGGGTGGATGTCATTTTCCATTCGAATCAGTCATTGTGTCTTTTTTATCTTAGTAAACCAGTAATAAAATCTAGGGATATAACTTCCCACTTCCATTTAGGCACCGATATAGGTTGCAACAATCCGGCTGGGTATTGATGCTCCACCTTAACATGTTTACATTCCAAACATTTGTTTAAGTAATCCACAATATTTCTTTGCATACGATGCCAGAAATAGACTTTTCTAATCGCTGTTAACATTTTCTGGTATCCTGGGTGTCCCGAATAATTACTGCGGTGATACTCATTCATGATCAGCTCTTTTAAATTCATTCGATTTGGAATGTATAACTTTCCTTTGAAGGTTAACAATTCATCCCTTTTAATTCCATAATTAGAAGGTTTTTCTTCTCTTATGGCTTCCTCAACCTGTTGCCATAAGAATCGATATTCAGGATCCTTCTCGACTTCTTCTTTTATTTGATCTAAAAATTTACATTCAATTTGATTATAACAAATTTCATATACAGAATGCATTTTTCTACTTAAAGCATCTGCCACACAATTTTCTTTGCCTTTTACATGTTGTATATCAAAATCAAATTCACTTAATAAGGCATTCCATCTTTCCTGGCGAGCGTTTAAATCAGCTTGCTTAAAGTAGTTGGTTAGGCTATTGTGATTGGTCTTTAACACAAAACTCTTTGCCAACAACTAGTGCCTCCATACTCGGAGTGCATGCACTACTATTGTCAGTGCTAAGTCATACGATGAACATCGATGTTCATGCTCCTTTAATTTTCTTGATTCATAGGCAACCACCCTTCTTTCTTGCGATAAAATTGCCCCAGCTACTTTATTACAAGCATCAGTACAGACCTCAAATTCTTTGTTGGGGTTAGCTACCCTCAACACCGGGGCAGTGGTTAACAAATGTTTTAACCTTTTGAAACTATTCTGACACTCACTAGTCCATTTAAATACTTTTCCCTTTCTCTGCAAAGATGTAATTGGAAAATAAATCTTTGAGAATCCTTCTATGAACCATCGATAATATCTAGCTAACCCCATAAAGGAACAGATATCCACCACGTTTTGGGGTACTCGCCATTCCATAATAGTCTTAATTTTCTCTGGATCGACCGCTATAACTTCATCGAAAATGACATGGCCTAGATATTGTATCTATTCTTTGAAAAAGTCACATTTGTTGAACTTGGCGTACAGTTGATGTCTTCTTAACATCTCCAATACTATCCTTAAGTGCTCCTTGTGTTCTTCCATGCTTTTTTAATAAATCAATATATCATCAATGAATATTAGAACAAATCTGTCCAAAAAGGGGTGAAATATGCCATGCGTTAGCCTCATAAATGATGTTGGTGCATTAGTTAAACCAAATGGTAATACCACAAACTCGTAATGCCCATATCAGGTACGGAAAGTAGTCTTGTAGATATCCTCGTCTTTAATTCGGATCTGGTGATATCCAGATCTTAAGTCTATTTTCGAGAACACAGTTTCCCCCTTCACCTGATCAAACATATCATCTATCCGTGGTAATGGATACTTATTTTTTACTGTCAATTTATTGAGTTGTCTATAGTCCATGCACATTCGCATGGTTCCATCCTTTTTCTTTACAAACAACACCGATGCTCCCCAAGGAGACATACTTGGTCGAATATACCCTTTGTCCAACAACTCATTTTTAGTTCAGTTAGCTCTGGTACACTCATCCGATATGGTGCTTTTAAAATTGGTGATGCTCCTGGCATCAGTTCAATAGTGAAATCGATATCCATTCTTGGAGGCAAACCTGGTACAATTTATGGAAACACATCCATGAAATCTTGTACTACTAGTATGATTTCCAACATAGGGAAATTCTCTTTAGAATTAGCAAAACCCACTTGAATGGCATATATCTGACATCCTTTTCTAATACACTTACTCAATTGGGAGACTGTGATAGGACGCAACTGTAAGGGATTCTTAATCCCTTGTAATTCTTGACGAGTTCCATCTGGCATTCTGTAATATACAATCTTCTCTTTACAATCTATCAGAGACCAGTGTCTCTCCAACCAATCCATGCCCAATAGTACATCGTAGGATCCCAAAGGCAATACATTTAGTTCCACATTTAACTCTTGGTTCCCAATTTCTAGTTTAGAGTTTGGAACTTCGGCACAAACGTTTCACTTTTCCCCAGTGGTTAGTTGTACCATCCAAGGAATTTTGAATTTTTGACTTTTTAATTTATATATTTCTACTATTCTGGGGTTTACATAACTTAAACTGGCACCTGGATCAACCAAAATAGAAACAGTTTGTGAAAGTAACTTACCTTCCAGTTCTATCATCATTGGTTGATAATCTGTCTATTGATCCCCCAAAGCTACATTAATTTTGGGTATATTCTAGGCTACATCTCCCACTGTAGAGGCTTCTTGTATATTATCTATTGTTTCATTTCTTCCCCGTTGTGGGAAATTCTTATAATAGTGAGCTTCATGACACCCCCAGCACTGTAAAGGTGGTTTATGGTTTTTTCCATGTTCTCGCTTGCTGGAAGCCTCTGTAGGCTTTTCTTTCATAGGCCACCGTGTTCTTTGATGGTTTCTTCCGAATTTTTTTCTCACTGAATTCCTTGCAAAATTCTTAAAGTTATTAGTCCTAGCATTTTTGTAATTTGAACTACTTTTTTTCCCTTTTCTTGACTGCCAATTTTTGCCTATTTCTCCTTTTGCCTTGGACTGCTAGTAACACATTCTCGCTTTTCAAATTGCTTCATCCAAAGTCCTTGGATTTACGAACTCAATTATTTCTTTCATGTGGGTCGGCAAACTACTCAAGAACCGCTAAACCTTAGCCTTTTCATCTCTTAAGTAAGGAACGTATCTTAATAAGGAAGTGAACTTGGTTATGTATTCATCCATTGTCATTTGACCCAATCTCAAATCATGGAATTCTCTGGACTTTTCATCATAGAAACATTATGTTAGATATTTTTCCTTAAATTATATCTGAAATTCATCCCATGTCATGTCCTGGTCTTCAATACTACAAACATTCTTGACTTCCTCCCACCACAAGGTAGCTTTTTCTCTCAATTGATAGATGACCAACCTGGCTTTAAGATTGTTGTTATATTCATAAGCTTGAAAGTATTTATTAATATTAATCAACCAGGCTTCTGCCACCTCCTCTGCTTCTCCATCAAACATAGGTGGTTTAATCTTTCGGAACTCACCTTGTAACTCCACTTTTTGTTTCTTAATTTCTTGTTTTTCTAACACGTTACCAAACTCAGCCTCATTATAGTTTCTATTCTGGTTACTTCATTGTGAATGGCTTCTTTCCATTATGTCATTAGTTTTGTCCTTAGCTTGCCATTCATTTTCTTCCTGCGTATCTCTTTCAGGATTGGCTTGTAACACTCCTTGATTTTGTTTATCGGAAAGGCTTTTGAGTATCCTTTCCTACTCTTGCATCAAGCACTTATTTTCACTCCTAACTAGGACCATTTCTTCCTGTAACTTCTGCACAGTGCTTGGCAGTATACTAGTTTGATGTTGTTGTTCTTCCAACAGTCTACTAGTCTATTGGTGTTGATCTACACTCAGCTAAATCGACATTTCCGGATTCATTTCCGGATGGGATTGGGGTGTAGGTTCCCATTCATTCTGGAGTGTTTATTGTGTTGATCCCCTCCTCATTTTGTCTCCCACTATGTTATTTCTTTTCTGTGCACCATTTACACACAACAATTTATCATGTTAGGTGACCCATTGGGTCCCAGTGTATGAATGCTGCTCTAATACCACTTGTAACATACATCACAATATAAAATAAAAAAATTTACACTACCTATTTTTAACCATAGTTTCCATATAAACATTGCAAACATACAAAGTAAATATGTATTCGTTATGTCAACTTGGCACTCACCTTATAGTTATGATATTATGGATACCCACGTGGTCCTACTGCTTTGTTTAATTCTCAACACCCATGCTATATTCATGTCATTATACGAGTCACTTATGAGCTTATGATGGTTAGTTGTTTGATATTAAAAATCATAACACCTATTATTAATACTTTGGAGAACGGTGCGATGATTGCATATCTTTTAACTTGTACATTTGATTTATTCGTGGTTAAATAATTCTTGTCAAAGATTAAGTATTATAAGGAGGATTTGTTGTATTGTACCTTCACATGGGGATTTGTATTGCACGGGTGACACCTGCCCTTCTGATCGCCGTCGGATTTGGGGTTTTAAGATCCATGGTGGATATTATCACGGTACCCATTTAAGGTATCGACCACCGCGTAACCCTAACCAACTCTTCATTTTTACATTTGCGAGCTCTATCGGCATTGCCCCTCTGCATCTCCGCCATGACCTGAACTCTGTCAACCAACAACCATTCCTCCTTGCCATGGCATATTCGAACTAGGTAAACTCCCATATCACTTACAGTTTTGGGGCTTAGCCCTTTGCAGCAGTGTTGAACTAGTCTTTGAGTTGAGGAAGCTCTTCATTTAATTATTTCTTAGGGAGCTATCAGTGGATCTACACTACTTTCTATGCGCTCAGGCTTGCATGAAAAATCTAGTTTAAATGTGTATAAAAATTTCCAGGTTTGGGGAACTTCCTTCTCGGCTATACGTATTCCAATTTCTCATGCTGACTACCCACTATGGCTTCCTTCCTCTATAGCAGGTAAGCCAACCGAATTCTTAAGTTTTTATGCTTATTATGTCGCTAGATTAATTTCCTGATATCATTTTTGCCTTAAAATTACTCTTGCCATTTCTCTTCGCAGTGTTATAGTCATAGCTTGTGGAATATATTTAAACCAAGTATTATAATTTTACTCTGTCTTTTTCCTTAGTTTTTACCCTTTGCTCAGCAAGTTAGGAAGGTATGATTTTTCTAATGTTTTATGTCTTGGTCTTGAACAGGTAAAAACACCATGGTCGACAGGAAATGGTTTACACAACGCGTTTGTCATTCCCTTGAAGTGCTTTGGTTTCATTCCTGACTCTGTCATTTTCTCAATAGGTACCGAATTCTCCGTTAGGGTTTTAAATTGTCAGAGTAAAGTCCCAATACTAGTCACATGGTTCTCGCGACACTATGAACTCTAAATTTAGATTTATGGCATCCCTTGCCATTAATTTTAATTTCCTTTATGCTCGAGGGCTCCGCCCTGCTTGGAACAGTTGCATGCAATTTGGAATTTTATTGTAATTAAGTGCTACTCCTGGCTATCGGTCAAATTCACAGTCCAACCTAAGAGGAGAGTTCCTCTATGCAACAGGGTTTTGATGTTATTTGAATATTTTCAATGGAAGGTTATTTGACCCCCTGCATCTTCGATTGATAGCTCATTCGGCCCTTCCTTTAATATGGCTTTACTCCTATGAAATAAAAGTTGCAGAATTTGACGTTTCCTCTTGTATGTATATAAGTATGTTGTTTTAGTTTCTTTTCTGGAGCATTCACATTAAATATTATTTCACTTTCGAAGAGGCTCTGTATCTTTCTTGTTCGTAATGGAATTAGTTTTCTTTGCAGAAAGAATATTTTCGATGTTGAAAATATTTACAATGGGAGTTGCATTTTTGGGTTTTTACTGCACAGGATTTTTTCTATGATTTGTATGTGTTTATTCCATTTTAGACAGAGGTTTTATTCCCTTTTTCAAGAACTATTACTGTATTATTCCTTCTTTCATCCTATCTGTTTTAATTTTTAGTTAATAGAGAAGTTCAGACCATCTGAATTTTTTAGTTGTTTTCCTGCAACTCTGTTGTCCGAGTATATCATAGATTAACAGATTAACGACCAGTTCTGGGGTCCATGGTTTTGACTTTGGACCCTCAACTAACATTTTTTTCTGGTTTTTACTTCCAGTAGATGTTTTCTGTTTTGTTTTACCTGATAATATAAACACTATTCTTTCTTGAAAACAATCAATAACTTCAATAAATGTATTTTTACACTGTCCAAATATTATTAACGGTTCTATTGTAATTTATTGAATACTTCAAAAAAGTACAAATAATTATATATCTACAACATGTGTTATATAAAAATCTTCATTTCATAATTTTAAGAACATTTTCTGTATTAAAATTTTTTTGTCTAAACAACATTTCCAGTTCTTACTACTTCTACAATCTGTTTACTTATCTCATTTGAGAACTTGTTGATGATGTTATCCCTACCATGAGAGATGTGATTATGTCCTCATCTCCCCCCGTGCTCCACACTTGAGATGATTAGGTCGACAGAATTTCCTGAAGAGACCTCAGGACCCCTAGTCCAGTACTCTTCTTTTCCAGGATTTAGGAATGCTGAGTGTTTCCACTGGTCACCACCAGCTCAGGAATTTTCACTCTCTTCCTACCTCCCCTTTCTATGTTCAGTCACAGAACCCCTTTTCCTCATTGGGATGTATTTTTTATCCCCAAAGGAAAAGGAACTGTTTTAACTGTTTTCTGTTCAACCACTCTTAGTTCTTGGAATGCTTTTATCATCAGTCTTCTTTTAATTTTATGGAACCACAATTCCATAATTACATTTTATTTCCAAAAACATAATTAATTTATGTTCATCATTCATAATCATTTTCTAAAATAAAATGAATGTTTAGTCTCTTTAAAATAAATAACATAACAATTAGTTTGCACTTAAGGCAACTGTCACAAGTATATTTTTTTCCTCTCTATAGACTTGATTTTTTGGGGTTCTATACTCATTTTCATTCAAATTAAATTTCATTATGTGGGTCAAATATCATGCACAACTCCCTTTCCATGCTTACGTTGGGCCCATTTGAAGTATTAATTCAATAACATAAAGTTGTTACTCCTCCCTATGAATGATTGATGCAAAGAACTCCTTTCAAAGTTCCTTTGGATAGAAAGGAAATAGGCCATTCGGTTGTTTCTAAGGATCACTCATTGGAATTTTTTGAAATATTTTCTGTTGAGATTCAACAAGATGATTATCCTAGTGAAATTTAAGCACCTACACTAGGTGGGGCTTGCAGGATATTTTTAGATGTATGTCTATTTTTAGACATGTTGCGCATATTCTATATATAGCAAGTGCCTATTTGTAGATGGTTGATCAAACTCTAAAAATAGATGAGATTCTATTTTTTAGACATATGGGCAAAGTATATTTTTAGATCACATGTCTAAAAATAGATCGCATGTCAATTATTATTAACCCTTAATAATAATTGGACAATAAATAATAATCTATTCTCTTGAATCACTTGAATTTAGTTAACTGATGTGGCAAACTAGTTGACTAAAGGAATTTCGAGTTCTAAGGTTGGTAAGTGGGACATGCAGAAGGACTGAGTTATAACTGAGTGATTCGAAGTTGTAACTAAGTTGGATGAGTATTTATGTGAGTTGTTATTTAGTTTAACTCAGTTAAGTGAGTTAAACTCAGTTGTGATAGTTGTAACTAGTTGTAACTAAAGATACACTAGTGAGAGATGAGTGAATTAATTATTTAATTAATTCACAAGTAGTGTCTCACATGCAACTGAAGAAATACTACTGTTAACTACTTGCATGTCAGATCCAGTGGAGACCCAGTTGAGAGATGGGTGAAAGGGTTTGTTTGACTATCAGTTGTGACTAGAGTAGTGCATTCAATGCATCTACACACACATTGGAGTTGCCAATGAGGATTGCACAGTCAAGGCAAGGAAAGATGATCAGGTGATCATGTCCAAGTTATGAAAATTGCTCAAAAATGAAAGTGTTCAAAAATGGTTGCAACCTGAATGACCGGAAAGGTCTCGTCGCTACGATTCTGGTACCGTGAACGGTTCTCAAAACCGTTGTCGTATGTGAAAGTTATGAAGGTTTGAAGTCTTTAGTAAACTCCATTTTTCAGTTGACCAAAGTTGACTTTTGAATTTGGAAAAATTTTAAAAAAGAATATTCCAAGGAATGTTCCCAAAATATTCATTGAAATACTCCTTGGAATATTCCAAGTGGACGAATGAATGATGGACAAGTGGCATTCTGCGAATGGTTGAAGATTTGACTTTTATGGAGTTGAACCAATAATAGGCCACCACGTGGCCCAGGAATAGTAATTCAAAATTTTTGTGGAGGCCAGGGGAGTCGAACACCTGACCTCTCATGCACCAAGCCCATGTCTTGACCAACTCATCCACGCATTACGTCTTAACAAACTATGGTGTTGTCTTATATTTGAAGTTAGGTGCAAGATGGGTTGGCGGCAAATGGGGGCTAGCCCCCTCATGACCATCCATGTGACCAGGCCCCTGCGACCAGGAGCTCTACTATCAAACTTATCCGCCGACAGTTTATTAACGTTTAATGCAGAGGCCATGTGGCCAAGAACCACATTACATTTAATGCAACGGTTGTTGATAACGGTTTTCTAGGCAGTTTGGGTGGCGGTCCATGTGACCCCACCCACATAACATTTAATATGACATTTTATGGTTCTGCCGAATCTAGAGGGTGCACCCAGATTTGGGGCTTTTCTCCATATTTAACTCCAACTATCTCCAATTGCTCCACATTTGGTGGAGTTTGTGTAGGGATATTGGGCAAAATTAGTGTTGAGAATGCAACAAGATGATGAGCTTAGTGAAAAGAAGTCGCCTTCACTAAGTGGGCCCGCAGGCTATTTTTGGCGCAAAGTCTATTTTTAGACTATGTCTATTTTTAGACATATGGATCATGTTCTATGAGTTGCAAGATGCTATTTGTGGATGGTTGGTCAAGTCGGGAAAAATAGATGGACTTCTAATTATAGACATACTGGGCGGAATCTATTTTTAGATTGCCAGTCTAAAAATAGATATGTCGAATATTATTAACTCTTAATAATATTTGGACTATAAACATTATCTTATCCTCTTGTAGCACTTCAGTTCGAGTCACGGATGTGGCACATGCAGCTGACAGAAGGAATTACGCTATTCCTAGGGTTTAGTTGAGCTATGGCATGGATGACTTCAGTTAGAACTCAGGTGACAGAGTTTGGTGGAGTTGATTAAGGAGTTGATGGAGTTGTGTTCAGTTTAACTAAGTTAAACATAGTTGAGCTAGTTGTATCTAGTCTAACTGATTGATACACTAGTGAGAGCGGTGTGAATTAATTATTAATTAATTCACTAATTATTAACTCATAAATCAACTAAAGAATACATCGGTTAACTTCAGTGCATGGATAGTTTCAATGGAGACCAGTGCAGAGGTGGGTGAAAGAGCAAGTCTACTATCAATTGTGACTATAGTGGTGCATGAGATTTGCACACACATTGATGAAGATGCCAATGAGGATTGCGCAGTGCATACCAGGTGGATTCGAACTTGGATCTAGCCATTATTCATCTTGGATTGCACAGTAGAGGCAGGCTAACAGGTGGAGAAGATTGGAGCATGTGCTATTGCTAGATCTGAGCTTGTGTAGTGTGTAAAAATTGGAGATTGTACTGAGAGCTTGTGAGGATTTTGTACAATGATTGTTACATGAACTCTATTATTATAATATACAGATAGTTGGGGGTTTTCAGCTTTAAGCTCTCCCATAAATACTGTGTTTATATGTGTGATTGATTATGTTTTAATGTGCGCATGCGATTGCTTATAATTCCACAAATTGATGATCAATAGTAGAAGAGGTTATGTATTATGCATGAAGCTCAAATAGTGTGTGATCAGGATAATCTCGGTGAATAATTTAACAGTTATTCAAATTTCTACAATTAGTTTTAGCCATGACTCCCTCAATATTGAACGAAATTGGATGAAATTTTAGTCAATTTTGGGTTTCTTCAGCATTTTGAGCAGTTTGGGATAGGTTTTAGAGCAAACAGAAGTGATATTCAACAACTTTTGCTTCAGGGAAGAGGAAGGAGCCATCAGGGCCATCATGGAAAAGGCGTTGTATTGGGTTGTATTTCACTGTTTAAGGTGAAACAAAAGCCATTTCTAGCTATTTTATATCTTACGAAGTCAAATTTACAGTTGGTTTTTCCTTTTTAGGCATATTTTTCATTGTGTAACCATTTTGATAAAATTAATAGAGCAAGGACAAGCCATTGGGGAGCCTTGGACCAGTAGATGTAGCCCAAGAGGGGTGAATTGCCTCAACAATTTGTTGTGTTATGTTATGGTGAATTTTATTTGTTGTGTATTTCTGCTGTGATATGTTAAACAGTAAATTTAATTAAAAAATCCTCACATATAAAACTCAGAAACAAACCAAAACTATTTTGTTTAACCTGCAAGTCATGGAGAACACTTTTCACATGAAATTATACCATAATGGATACTTGCATAGCATTAAAAATAGTTCCATTTCAGATCAAGTTGGTATCAGAGCTTTGGTTTTGAGCATTAATTTTTGTGCAAAGATATATTTGATTGTTTGCATGTTTTGATGCTTACTAGGCTTTAGCTCAATAGAGGGGAAGGACAATTGGTTAGAGCACAGATTAATCCTCAACCAAGGAGGGCTAGAGTGCCATTATCTCCACCTTCTATTTCACCTCCAAGAGCCACAGAAGAAGCCTAAAGCATGTTTTTAAGAGAAGGATAAGTTCCTGAAGACATTGATCCCAAAGAAGAAGAACGGGTGTTCCAAAAGGCATTCCTAGACATGACTGAGATGGTGAGGATACTCTACCAAGAAAGGAATGAAAGGTTTGAAGGAGAAGGGTCAAAACACCACAAGGAAGGAGAGGGTTCTTCAGGAGGAAAGAAAAGTGATGACAAGTCAAAGAAAGGACATTGAGGAAATGGTGATCCACCATCCCCATCTTCATCCTCTTCCTTTACATCATCATCCTCTACTTCAGTGAATCAATCTCACAAGTCAAAAAACATTGGTAAAAGTCCATTTTTAAAGCTTGATGTTAAGTTTGAGTTGCCTATGTTTAATGGTGAAGTTAATGCAGAAAAACTTGACAATTGGACAAGGCAATTGGAAGTTTATTTGAGGATACAAAACCTTCATGAAGACGACACCAAGATACAGTTAGCCTCTTTGAGAATGGAAGGAGCAGCATTGGTATGGTGGGAAGCCAAAACCAAGGATGAAATTAAAAAACATGGTAAGATCACTTTATCATGGGCCGAATTTATTTCCGCAATTAAGCAGCAATTTTATCCATTAGTTCATTTACAAAAGGCTATTATGAATTGGCAAAGTTTTAGACAACTTAAGGGACAAAATGTTCAAGATTACACTCAAGAGTTTAGAAGAAGGACTCTATTACTTGGAATTGATTTGCATAGCCAAGAGACTTTGCTGAAATATATAGGTGGTTTACACAACTATCTTATACATACTATTCTTATGTTCAATCCTACTAGTCTAGATGAGGCTTGCATCCAAGCCACACATTTAGAGGCTAGAGGTAAACAATCTTTTGATGGGAATGAGGATAGTGAATTTAAAGGCAAAGGAAAAAAAGAAATGCAAACTCTAGGAAAGAGAAAGGAAAATTATTTTGTAAAAACCATTCCAAAACAAGCCACGATGAAGACCATTGCTGGAAACTTCATTTGGAATTGAAACCAAAAAAATTTAAAACCAAAGATAAGGCCAAAGAAAAAGACAAAACGGTTGCAATAGCTGAACAAGACTTAGGGTCTGAATCAGGAGATGAAACCAAAAGCATAGCCATAGCACTAAAGAACATAAAGGGGAAAGAGATTGTAAAAGAAACAAATCCCAGTTCTAGCATTTTAAGCTGTCACATAGAAGCTCCAAATGAAGAAAGGAGGATTGAGCTGTTTCATGTGAGAATAATTTCCAAGCACACAATTATAGACACACTGTTTGACAGTGGGTCTCAAGCAAACCTCATCTCAGAAGACTTAGTCAAGAAGCTGAAACTTGAGACCATTCTACATCCAAAGCCATATCCACTCAGTTGGATTTGCAAGGATGCTAATTTACAAGTTTCAAGGAAGTGCATGTTGCGCTTCACCGTAACAGCTCATTACATTGACATGGTTGAATTAGATGTGGTATCGCTTGACATTACAGGTGTGGTGTTGGGTAGTCCTTACTTATATGACAGGAAAGTGATCTTCCATCGCCATGAGAATAAGTATCATCTAGTCAAGGATGGCAAGGAGTATATTGTGAGAGCACATCGGAAGAAGCTAGAATCTTCTTTAGTGAATGATGGGAAGTTGAAAAGGCTTGTCAATGCAAGTCAAAATTTGACTTTGTTGATGATTAAGCAAAAAGGTTTTGTACATAATCATTTTCATGTTATTGCTAATGTAAATGATGAAATGTTTCAGTCTGAAAGTAGGTCATCTTTGGAAGAAGATGACAAGATGTTGCAGAAAATGTCTTTGGTGTCGATCAGTGCAGAGAACAAAGTGTCGGTGCAAAGTGGTGCAAGAATGCAAGAGAGGGAAAAACATGCAAGCAAAGAGGGCACAAATTTCAGCAAGGATCATTGTTGGTTTGAGAATGGCAGGGTACTATGGCGAGAAAACTTGGTCGGGAATCGACACAAGTACATTGCTCATTCAGCAAAAATTCGTCATGAGGACAGTTGGCAAGGTGAATCTTATTTTCAGTTTCTTTTGAAGGTAGACCATTGTAGGAACAGTATGATTTCTACAAATTTCAGTTGCCGTTCTGCAAGTTTCAAAAATTTGTAGCATGACAAGTCAAGGTTAGCAACAGTCGTTCAACAGATTCAAGGAAGAATTTGTCTTTTTATGAGAAGCTCAATTTGATGAAATCAGGGAGATTTCAGTGGTTCAAGGTTGGAAGAGTGGAGAATTAGTCTCCTCATCTTCAGTTTATGTAATTCAAAGAGCTTTTGGGGTCCAAAAGCTTCCCATTGGGGAGGTGTGATCAAGTGATCATGTCCAAGTTATGAAAATTGCTCAAAAATGAAAGTGTTCAAAAATGGTTGCAACCTGAATGACCGGAATGGTCTCGTTGTTACAATTCTAGCATCATGAACAATTCTCAAAATCGATGTCGTATGTGAAAGTTATGAAGGTTTGAAGTCGCCAGTAAACTGTTAGGATATTCCGACACATTGGAAATAGTTAAGAATAACTTAGTCTAGTGTAGAGTTAGGTAAAGTGTGTTTCTTTACCATGTACATTTGTAACTTATAATCCAACAATCAAGATTTGTAGTGATCCGACAGTTATCTCTCACCTCGATATTAACGGCACTTGATACGTGGCTTAACACCCGATTGGTCCATGATCTCTATTTAAAGAGCATGGAGGGTCATTTGTCTGGTAACCGTTTATGAGATAAACATATGTAACTTTTCTTTTATATTAATAAATTCCCTGAAGTGGCCGCGTTGGCTCAGGGCGTGGATTGTTTCCCTCTTTGAGGGTTTTAACCACGTGATTATATTGGTGTACTGATTTGTGATCTATTTGTGAGCAATGAACTTTGGTTCTTGATCTACGGAACTTACCCTGTAAATTCCTACATGTTATCAGAGCTATTTTGAGGGCCGCGTCCGTTGTTGATCAAAATCTGAAGCCGGTTTGACTGCATGCGAATGCCGCTTTGTAGATCTACTATTTTTGAACATTTTTGAGCTTGGAGAACTGCTCGGTTGTGTCTGGAGCGTCTATTATAGTGAGGAACACCTTTCGTTTCATGTGAAAAGGTTTCCGGCTTCCCAAGATATGTCAATTTAGATCTGGAGTTATATTTGTTAATAGTTCTACTTATTTCGGTTTCTTTTCTTGTATTAAGGTTTTATTTATTTTCCGGATCTATACCCTCTTCTCTGTGTATTCTCTTTGCTGTGTGCTCCGTGCGATCTCAGAAAATCAAAAACAGGAAAAAGGTTTTTTTTTTTCTACGTATGCTCTTTCCCCGCGTCTCTATGCGATCTCGGGAAATCAGAAATAGTGAAAAAAGTGATAGTTGCTGGTAAGGCTAACCGAGAATCTAACATTCTGCCGCGAGGCTTTGCATTTTGTTTTTTTGCTCGTTTTTTGTGCAGGAAAAGGCACGCACACCACCCCCAATAATAATAATCATAATAATCCCCCCTTCCTCCTTTCTAAAATAACATAATGCTTTTACTATCTCACTTGGTGAGGGGTTAGTTTATGAGAATAGAGGTCTTGGGTTCAGGTCTCCTTCTCAAAGCTTCTTTTGTAAAAAAAAAAATTCAAAGGGGCAGAATTATTTTTTAAAAAGCCGCACTTCATCCCATTCCCGCAACTATTCGGCATCTACAACTCAAATTTTGCAAAAGACGTAACTTCTTCATCCGGAAACCGTTTTTTTTTAAACGACCTAATTTTTCGAGATCTTTCCATTGGAGTAGTTATTTTCATCTTTTCTAAGCTTCATTTTTTTTTTTTAAATGGAAAGTGCATGCCCAGTTATTCTTAACAGCACCAATTATTTCCAATGGCTACCTCACATGGTAGATATACTTAGAAGTAAAGGGCTTTATAAAATAGCCATAGGACAAGAAACTAAACCTTCCAATGTTGATAAAGCTGCTAAATGGGAAAATAAACAAGATCAAGCACGAGGGTTGATAGGAATGTCCATTACTCAAGATCTTTGATTTCATATCCTTGACATTGACACCCCTCATGAAGCCCTGGACAAGCTAAATACCGTCTTTGGCATTCAAAATGAAATCAGGGCCCATCAGCTTGAAAATGAGTTGCTTACTTTGGACCCCAATAATTTCTCCTCTATTGAAGTTTTTTGTCCAAATTCAAGACCCTCAGAGTTCTTTTAGAAGGTTGTAAGGTCAAAAAGGAAGATGGTAGCCTCATCTATTGCATTCTTACTAAGCTTTTCCCTGCATACTCTGTATTTGTTTCCGCCTTCCATTCCACTAGAGAAGCCATCATTTCTTCAGGAACCACCTACAAGAATCCCTCTTTTGATGCCTTTTGTGATTCTTTGATAAGAGAACAAGAAAAACTTTTACACCTTGGTCTTATCACTACTAGAAACGCTTCTAAGAAATCCTTAGCAACCCAACATCAATCAAATCAAAAGAATCCCAAGAAGCAGTATCCTAAAAAGTATGGTTCAAAACCAAACAAGGGTCCTAAGCAATTTCAGCCACAAACTGAAAAAGCAACTCACCAAAACGATAAGGCATGTAAAAACAAAGGAAAGAAGATAGATAGACATTGCAACTTTTGCAATCGTGATGGCCATTTAGAGTCCAAATGTTTTAAGAAGATGGAAGCCTTAGAAGCAGCAATGAAGAAGCACAACATCAATTTGGAGCACTCTTCACCTTCATCTTCAGGAATGGCACTTTCTGCTTGTGGTTGTCAAGCATCAAGATCTAGTTATGCATTAAATGTATCTTCCTCTTCTCATTCTCATGAGTGGCTCATTGATTCTGGAGCTTCTTATCACATGGCCAAAAATAAAGCCATGTTTTCTTCTTTAAATGATTATAACACCAAACATATTTATGTTGGTGATGATAGATCTCTTAGTGTTGTAGGATCTGGAACCATTCATCTAGATAATGGTCAGTTTAATGATGTACTATGTGTTCCTACCTTGTCATGCAACCTTCTATCTGTTTATCATATAACTCATTCAGGTGAAGGGAAAATAGTAGAATTCTCACCTCATGATGTTGTAATCAAGGACCTCAAATATCCTAAACATATTTTAGCTACTGGCATTGTTGATGATTCCACAAGGTTGTATAAGTTTGAAAACTTTGGGTCATCATCTCTTCCCTTTGTTTTTGTTGCTCATAATGATGATGTGAGAAAACTTTGGCATGAGCGATTTGGTCACTTAAACTATCGCTCTCTTCAAACTCTATGTAAGGAAAATATGGTGACGATCCTTCCTATGGTATCTTGCCGAGATGGTGTTTGCTCTGGATGTGTACTCGGAAAACATCATCGGGATAGTTTTGAAAAACGTGCCTCTTGGCACACTTCAGCCCCTTTGCAGCTTGTGCATAGTGATTTATGTGGTCCACTTCCTATTGTTTCTTTCTCTAGTTGCAAGTACTTCTTAACTTTCATTGATGATTTTTCTAGACGCACTTGGGTATATTTCTTAAAACTCATGAGTGAAGTTTTTAACATGTTCTTGGCCTTTAAGGCCTTTGTTGAGAAACAATCTGGACATCAAATTCTTAAGTTAAGATTAGACAATGGCGGAGAATATGTTAACAACAAATTTATCAACTTCTGCACTGAGCATGGCATTCAATTGCAACATATTGTTCCATATACTCCACAACAAAATGGTGTAGCTGAAAGGAAGAATCGCACCTTAAAATAAATGGCTAATTGTATGCTTCAATCTAAAGGACTTGGTCTCAATTTTTGGGCAGAAGCCATTAACTGTGCAAATTACATAGTAAATCGCACTCTTACTAAGGTTTTAAAGAATATAACTCCAGAAGAAGCTTGGAGCTCAATCAAACCAGATGTAAGTCACTTTCGTGTTTTTGGAAGTGATGCTTGGGCCCATATTCCAGATGCGAAACATAAAGCCTTAGAACCTAAGAGTGAAAAATGTATTTTTGTTGGATATTCTGAAGATGTCAAAGGATATAGAGTTCTTCAACCAAAATCCAAAAATATAATCATTAGAAGAGATGTAAAGTTTGATGAAAATATATCGTCCTGCGAGCCTAGTTCGGCGGGTGTGCCACCCTTGGCCTGTGAGCCTGATTCAGCATATGTGCCACCTCTCTTTCTCTCTTCTATTTTTAATAGCATTCCTTCTAGTTCAGATGATGATAGCGAGGATGAAATCCCTCCTTCAGCTCGTAAAATTATTCCTTATACTCCACTGCTTCCAAGATGGGTTCGCTCTACTCGGGATGTAGCAGGTTCTCTTGCAGGTGACCCTGTCGATCGACGACGTACACGTTCTTACTTTGAAAGAGCCTCTTCCTTATTGGCTCAAGTTCCAGAAAAACTTGATCCAGAAACCTTTGAAGAAGCCTTCGGTAATCCAGATTGGGATGAAGCTATGAATGAAGAGTATTGTTCCTTATTAGCAAACAATACTTGGGATCTTGTTCCTCTTCCAAAAGGAAGAAAACTTGTCAGATGCAGATGGGTTTACAAAACAAAGTTTGGACCAAATGGAAAAGTGGATAGACATAAAGCTTGGCTTGTCGCTGAAGGTTTTTCACAAGTTGAAGGCATTGACTATACTGAAACCTTCTCCCCTGTTAACAAAATGAATTTTATCTGCCTTGTTCTTTCCCTTGCTGCCTCCTTTAAATGGGAAGTCCATCAGATGGATGTTAAATCTACCTTCTTACATGGAGATTTGCATGAAGAAATCTACATGGAACAACCCCCTGGATTTATCCAAAAAGACTCCAGCCTTCTTTGTCACCTTAGGAAGTCTCTCTATGGTCTCAAACAAGCTCCTCGGGCTTGGTATGCCAAAATGGATAGATTTCTCTTAGATAATGGCTTTTCTAGGTGTCATTCTGACAACACTGTTTACACCAAGAAGGTGGGTAATTCCTTCACCATCCTTGTTCTTTATGTAGATGATCTTATCCTTACTGGTAGTGATCCAAACTATATAAACCATGTGAAGTCTAGCCTCAAAAAGAAGTTTGAAATGACAGACATAGGATACTTGCATTATTTCCTTGGTCTTCAAGTCTTGCAATCCAAGGAAGGCATTACCCTCTCTCAGTCCAAGTATGCCGGTGATCTTCTACACCACTTTCACATAGAAGACTGTAAGCCTGCCCCTTCTCCCTTTCAGTCTGGAGTCAAGCTTTCAATCAACTATACTACCCCTGAAGTTGATGCTACCTTATACTGTCAACTTGTTGGTAAACTTTTGTATCTAACTCATACCCGTCCTGACATTTCCTTTGTCGTTGGTCTTGTCGCTCGGTTTATGCACCAACCTCATGAAAGTCACTGGAAAGTAGCTAAAAGAACACTTCGATATATTCGAGGTATAGTTTAGTTCGGGATTCATTACAGTGCAGGAACATCTCCCTTGTTGATTGGTTTCACTGATTCTGATTGGGCTGGTGACCCTAATGATCGGAAGTCCACTACAAGATATGTATTCACTCTTGGTTTAGGACCTATTACTTGCTCTTGTAAGAAACAAAGTGCCATCTCCCTTTCTTCAGCAGAAGCAAAGTATCGTGGTGCAGTTGAAGCCAGCAAGGAAGTCATGTGGCTTCGTCAGATCCTATATGAATTTGGTCTTCATCAACAGCATCCAACTACACTTTGGTGTGATAATCAGAGTGCCATTCATCTATGTAAAGATCCAGTTTAGCATCAGCGTATGAAACACATTGAACTCCACATACACTTCATCAGAAAGCTCATTCATGATCGTGTTCTTGAAGTGCAGTATTGTCCAACCAATGATCGAGTAGTAGATATCTTTACGAAGATGTTGGGGAACGAAAGTTTGCAAACTTTCGATCCATACTGAGTTCGGGAAAGTTGTCATTAGGGGGATAGGCAATGCTTTCCTTCTTCTCCTATTGTGTCACTTTTGTAAATCCTTCAATCCTATCTAATTTGTTCTTAAGGGGGGATGTTAGGATATTCATTTTATAGGGAAATAGGCTCCTGTGTCACCTTTGTAAATCCTTCAATCCTATCCCAAGTTGTTCTTAAGGGGGGATGTTAGGATATTCCGACACATAGGAAATAGCTAAGAATAACTTATTCTAGTGTAGAGTTAGGTAAAGTGTGTTTATTTACCATGTACATTTGTAACTTGTAATCCGATGGTCACAATTTGTAGTGATCAGATGGTTATCTCTCACCTCGGTATTAACGACACTTGATCCGTGGCTTCACACACGATTGTTCCATGATCTCTATTTAAAGAGAATGCAAGGTCATTTTTCTGGTAACCGTTTATGAGAGAAACATATGTAACTTTTATTTTATATTAATAAATTCCCTGAAGTGGTCGCGTTGGCTCAGGGCGTGGACTATTTCCCTCTTTTGGGGGTTTTAACCACGTGATTATGCGGGTGTACTAGATGGTGATGCGTTTGTGACGGTGACGGTTCTTGATCTCGGAGACATTTGTAAGTTCACCATAAACTCCATTTTTTAGTTGACCAAAGTTGACTTTTGAATTTGGAGAAAATTTAAAAAAAAAAAAATTCAAGGAATATTCTGAGAATAGTCCTCAGAATATTCCCCAGAATATTCCCTGGAATATTCCAAGCAGGCGAATGAATGATGGACAAGTGGCATTCTGCGAATGGTTCAAGATTTTACTTTTATGGAGTTGGACCAATAGGAACAGTAATTCAAAATTTTTGTGGAGGCCAAGAGAGTCGAACACCCGACCTCTCATGCACCAAGCCGACGTCTTAACCAACTCATCCATTCATTACGTCTTAACAAACTATGGTGTCATCTTATATTTAAAGTTAGGTGCAAGATGGGTTGGCGGCAAATGGGGGCCAGCCCCCTCACGACCATCCATGTGACCAGGCCCCTGCGACCAGGAGCTCTACTATCAAACTTATCCACCGACAGTTTATTAACGTTTAATGTGGAGGCCATGTGGCCAAGAACCACATTACATTTAATGCAATGGTTGTTGATAACAGTTTTCTAGGCAGTTTGGGCGACGGTCCATGTGACCCCGCCCACATAACATTTAATATGAAATTTTACGGTTCCGCTGAATATGGAGGGCGCACCCAAATTTGGGGCTTTTCTCCATATTTAACTCCAGCTATCTCCAGTTGCTCCACATTTGGTGGATTTTGTTTAGGGATATCGGGCAAAATTAGTTTTGGCCATAACTCCCTCAATATTGAACGAAATTGGATGAAATTTTAGTCAATTTTGGGTTTCTTCAATATTTTGAGCAGTTTGGGATAGGTTTGAGAGTGAGCAAAAGTGATCTTTAGCAGCTTTTTCTTCAGGGAAGAGGAAGGAGCCATCAAGGCCATTATCGAGAAGGCACTGTATTAGGTTGTATTTCACTGTTTAAGGTGAAACAAAAGCCATTTCTAGATATTTTCTATCTTCTGAAGTTGAATTTGTAGTTGGTTTTTCCTTTTTAGGCATATTTTTCACTATGTAACCATTTTGAGAAAATTAATAGAGTAAGGACATGCCATTGAAGAGCCTTGGACCGGCAGATGTAGCCTAGGAGGGGTGAACTGCCTCAAAAATTTGTTGTGTTATGTTATGGTGAATTTTACTTGCTGTGTATTTCAGCTGTGATATGTTAAAAAATAAATTTAATTAACAAATCCTCACACATAAAACTCATAAACAAACCAAAACTATTTTGTTTAACCTGCAAGTCATGGAGAACACTTTGCACATGAAATTATATCAGAATGAATATTTTGCATAGCATTACAAATATTTCCATTTCAGATCAAAATATCGAATTCATTTAGGGATCTTCTTCAACAGGGATTGCGTAGTGGAGACAGGCTGTTAGGAGGCAATAAATTGGTGCATGTTTATGCCAATTTTTGCATGACAGTGTGAGACAATTGTATATTGTACTGAGAGCTCTTGGATTAGAGTTTTGTATGACATTGTTTCATGATCCATGATATACATAATATATGATAGTTGGGGTTTTTAGCTTTAAGCTTTCCCGGTAAAAACATTTGTGTTATGTGCGATTGATTTTTCTTCATGTGTTTGCAATTGGCAATTAAATTTCCGCAAAGATTTAAGTGGAAGGATTTTGTATTTAACAGTGGCATATAATTGTTAGATCAGGAGAGTCTAGAAATACATCACAGTATTATTAATTTCTACATGGTATCGGAGCAAAGAAGATTGCAATATTGAAGCAGTAGCTGAGTTTTTTTGGTGGAAATAATTTGAATTTGTTGCTAGAATTTCTTGGCGCGGCAGTTGAGTATACATCGAAATGGATTTCAATGGTTTGCAGCTTGAGTATGCACTAGAGGGAAGCTCTAACTACATTGCATGGAAGGACATGATGGAGGCAGTTCTTGAAGATAATGGCTTGAAGGAGTTCAGCAATAGCAATGTTCCTAAGCCCACTTCGACGGATGCTGCATTACTTGACGCATGGCAAAAGAAGGTAGCGAAGACAAGAAGAATTCGGTAGGAAGGTGTGAGAGATCATATCGTCTCTAGCCTTCATGGGAAAGGCACTCCATTCGCTATGTGGAAGGCTTTGACAGATCATTTCCAAAGTAGCAGCGACCATAGGAATTTGGCGCTGAAGGACAAACTTAGAAAGATCAAAATGGAGAAGGGTGACAATATTCCCAAGTATCTCACAAAGTTCATTCAATGTAGGGATGAGCTAGGGAGTGTGGGAATCACGTTTTCTAATGATGATTTGGTGAGATTGGCTCTCTTGGGACTTCCTAAGAGTTGGCACAATTATCAAGACTCTGTCAATGGACGAGAAAAATTGTTGGATTGGGAACGACTGTGGTTGGATCTAGTGCAGGAGGAGTTCAGGCGGAACACTAGAGATGGATCTTCATCAAATCATGATGATGAAGAGGATTGTGCTTTGGTTGCCAAGGTAAGGAAAGGGAAGGGGAATAAATTCCACTCAAAATCCAAGGCTAAAGGAAAGAAGCTGGATTTGTCCAAAGTGAAGTGTTTTCACTGTCACGAACATGGGCATCTCGCCACTTACTGCCCATAGAAAAAGAAGAACAAGAAGGTTGCTGGAGATGCAGCTGGTGAGGCCCTTACCTCGCAATTTGAACTTGATTTCTCTTTGATCGCATGCTTGGTTTCAAGCGCAATGGGATCAGTGTGGTATCTTGATAGTGGTGCTTCCTTCCACATGACGGGAGATAAGGAGCTCTTTAGTGACTTGGAGGAGAAAGATCTCCAAATGCATATAGAGATGGATGATACAGTGTGACCGACATTGGTACCATTACCTTTGAGAAGGAGTCAGGTAAACCATTTCTGTTGAAAGATGTTATGCATGTTCCAAGTTTGAAGAAGAACTTGGTCTCAGTCGTGATGTTGGAGGACAGAGGTTATGACGTTGTTTTCAGTGATGGAAAAGCTTTCCTGTGACATAAAAAAATGGGTCAAACCAAGAGGATAGTGATTCGAGTGCAAGGGTTGCACCATGAGGAAGTATGCTAAATCCACCTTTCATGAAAAGGAGAACCGTGCTTCGGTGATCCTAGAGAGAGTTCACACAGACGTGTGTGGACCATTCTCGGTTGCTTCAACAAAAAAACATAGGTATTATGTTATTTTTGTTGATGACTTTTCTCATAAATTCTGGATCTACTTCATGCAGAAGAAGGATCAAACATTCTCAAAGTTTTGTGAGTTTAAAGCATTGGTGGAGAAAGAGTCGTGGAAGCAAGTGAAGGCTCTACGGAGTGATAATGGTGGAGAATATATCTCGAACGAATTCAAAGACTTCTGTAGCAAAGAAGGAATTTGGAGAGAACTCATAGTGCCTCATAACCCACAGAAAAATGGGGTCGCGGAGAGGAAGAACAGAATGATCATGGATGCTGCACGAGCGATGATGTATGATCAGGGCCTACCAATGCACTTGTGGGCGGAAGCATGAAACACTGTAGTTTATGTGCAAAACCGTTGTCCTTATAGGGTACTTGGCATGAGTAGACCTAAAGAAGCTTTTACTGGTAAGAAGCCGGATGTTTCTCATTTAAAGATTTTTGGCTCATCTGTTTATGTTCATGTGACCAAGAATGCCAGGAAGAAGCTGGAGTTGACTGCAGAAGTTGGGATATTTGTGGGGTACATAGAAAGACCCCAAAATTATCGTGTGTATTTTCCAAATAGTCGAATGACTGTGATGCGACGAGGTATAAAATTCAATGAGGAGAAATTCATGAAGTTGTCGCTTGAGAGGGAGCTAGACTTGCATGCAGAAGAGGAACTACTTGTTCCTAAAGATGAGCCTCTAGATGTGGATCAGCCATAGGAGGAGGATCATGGAGTGGAGGAGTCCACTCACGCAGAGCCAAACATCAGATGTTGTGTAACCAGCTCCAAAAAGAGAAGAAAAGAAATATCAACGCCTTAGAAATGAGCCACTTCGAGGGGGCAACCTCCAATACATTACATAAATGAACAATTCTTGGATGATACAATTCACAAAACCTCCTTTCTATATATAGGAGTCCATGGGGCCATAATGTAATCCTAGTGGGCCACAAAGTAATCCTAGCCGACCTAACAATAATAATTTAAGGGCACAATAATAACAATATGGGGGTTACAGGGGTACAATAATAACAATAAGGGGGGCTACACTAACATAATAAGGGGCTATACTATTAATATAGGGACTTAGCATGCCCCTCTCCTTCAAACAAGTGTTGTCCTCAACGCTTGATTATTTCTTGATGCTTCTGTATAAAATTCTCATCCTCCCATGTGGAATCTTCTACAGGGAAGTTCTTCCACTTGCTGAGATACTCTGAAATTGATCGTACTTGTCGAGTTATTGTTTCTGTGACTGCTTCAGAACTTCTTTCGATGTGATGTTGATATTCTTGTTGTTTCATTAGATTCTGCACAAAAGTTAGGTTATCCTTTGAGAGTTGGAGAACTTGTTGTTGATGCTCGATGTCATCTTCCACTAATTTATCACCCATATTAGCTATTATTTTATCCTTCAAACCATCCAAATAAGCCTCCATTTCTGCTTTTAAACCATCTATGTCATCTTCGGTTGCTCTTCGTAAGATAGAAATTTGTTGCACTTGGTACCGTAATTTTGATATCTCATACTGCAATTCTTCCTCTTCCTGTATCATAGTATAGATTTTTGAGGGAATAATGGGTGTTGAATTATTTTTAGGAGGTATCTCAGAACCCAATACTGAAATATATGCTCAATAGGCCCTTGGAATCACTTCAAACTGATTTTTCAAACAAGATTTATGCAATTCGAAAAAACAAATAAACACCTTTTACTTGCTTTTGAGGAGCTCGATATTGAAATTGTATTATCTCTGTGATTTCAGATCTTCAATATTTGAAATTTAGCACTGTAGTAGCCCTCTGAATTCTATTTTTAATGCCACAGGTCTGACCTGATTTGGATTCTCCAAGACAAAGTTGTGTCCAATCTCCCACAATGACCTAATTCTGGACTGGTTCAGTAGAGCGCACTTGTACGACTTGCCACGTGTCACTGTTTTGTCCTTTGTCTCTGAAATTGATAGCGAAGAAACTACAGGCTGTGTACTTGTGACCACTTTTGACGGCACTCCAATCCAATCTTCAGAGAGAGAGTTATTGAACTTTTCCCACGATCACCTCTTTGAGATGAAATTCAGGAGCCTGAAAAAGCACTACCTTCCACAGATCATATCTCCAAAAATAATGTGAACCAGGCTCTGAAATTTTTTGACGAGTTTCCTTAGGATTTCAGCTTCGCACCATAAAAATTTAAGATTCTGAACCTCAGTAGAAAAAAATTTATAGCGCAAATGCTACGATGACCTGTTTGGGAGCCTGAAAAAAGACCTAACTTCCACAGATCATATCTCCGAAAATATTGCGAACCAAGCTCTAAAATTTTTAGACAATCTTCCTCAGGATTTCGGCTTCGCACCCTATAAATTTCAGCTTTTGAAACTTCGCAGAAAAAAAGTTATAGCGAAAATTCCACGATGACCTGTTTGGAGCAGCGAAACCCTAGAATCCAAAGCTTTGATACCAAATGTTGTGTAACCAGCTCCAAAAATAGAAGAAAAGAGATATCAACGCCTTAGAAATAAGCCACTTCGAGGGGGAAACCTCCAATACATTCATAAATGAACAATTCTTGGATGATACAATTTACAAAACCTCCTTTCTATATATAGGAGTCCATGGGGCCATAATGTAATCCTAGTGGGCCACAATGTAATCCTAGCCGACCTAACAATAATAATTTAAGAGCACAATAATAACAAAATGGGGGTTACAGGGTACAATAATAACAATAAGTGGCGCTACACTAACATAATAAGGGACTACACTATTAATATAGGGACTTACGCTGTGGAGTGCGCCCGGAAAATGCCACGAGAAGGGCGAGAGGCTAAAACGTGCGACACAAAATGTAGTCCCTACCGCCACGTGCAGAAACACAGTCCTCACGTAGTTCCTTCAGAATATGGCAGCTCCTCGAGAAAATGTATCGTCGTGAAACCATCTTCCTTTCGAAATGATACGGGGAGATATGGGTAGATGCAATGGTGGAGGAGTATGACTCCATTGTCAGAAACAGTGCTTGGGAAATTGTTCCAAGGCCGGTTGATAAATCAATGGTAGGTTCAAGATGGATCTACAAGGTAAAGCAAGTTGTTGATGGTAGTGTCGAGAAGTATAAGGCAAGATTTGTTGCTCGGGGCTTCTCACAGATCGAGGGGATTGATTATGAAGAAACCTTTGCACCTGTCACAAGGTATTCTTCCATAAGTACCATCCTTTCTCTCTCAGCGCAGATGGGTTGGCACATTCATCAGATGGATGTGAAGATTGCATTCCTTAATGAGATCATTGAGGAATAAGTGTACATTGAGAAACCTGAAGGATTTGAGATCTTCAATAGCAAGTCGCATGTGTGCAGACTCAAAAGAGTGTTGTATGGGCTGAAGCAAGCATTTCATGCTTGGTACACTTGGATAGACAACTATTTCATAGGACTTGGCTTGACCAAGAATGAGGCGGATGCAAACCTATACCAGATTGTGGTGGAGGGTAAGATTTTTATCATTGTTCTTTATGTTGATGATTTAATACTGACTGGTGATGAGCAACTAATACACTCATGCAAGGAGGACCTTGCAAATGAGTTTGAGATGAAGGCTATGGGCCTCCTTCACTATTTCCTTAGATTTGAAATATGGCAGCAAGATGGTGAATTTTTTGTGTCTCAAGGCAAGTATGCAAGGGAGATACTTGGTAAGTTTCACATGGAGGGCTGCAAACCCATGGATACTCCTCTTCCAGGAAATTGGAGGAAAGAGGACACTACATCGAGAGAGGTAGTGTATGCCACTGTATATAGACAGTTGTTCGCTCATGTATTTAGTTAATACAATACCGGACATATGTTATGCAGTGAACCAGCTTAGTCAAGCGATGGTTAAGCCTACCAAGATCTTTTGGAAGGCGGGAAAGCATGTCCTGAGGTATCTCAGGGGCACATATGATTATGGCTTGTGGTACAGACAGACGGATTAGGTGAAGTTGCATGGCTTCACGGATGTAGATTGGGCGAGCAGCCCAACGGATAGAAAGAGTACATCAAGAGGGGTCTTCAGTATCAAATCTACAATAATTTATTGGTACAGTAGGAAACAAATATCTGTGGCACTCAGCTCATCGGAAGCAGAACAAATGGCAGCAAGTCAAGCTGCATGTGAGGCTATCTGGATGAGGAAGATTCTGGTAGGATTGTTTGGTTCTCATTTAGATCCTACAGTGATTCATTGTGATAACCAGATTTGCATTAAACTATCATTTAATCTTGTGTTTCATGATAGATCTAAGCATATAGATATCCAGTATCATCATATCAGAGATTGTGTGTAGCGGAAGATCATGTTGCTTCAGTACATTCCTACAGAAGATCAGGATGTAGATATTCTGACGAAGGCGCTCACCAAGAACAAATTCGAATACCACAGAGACAAGATCGGGGTGAAGGATAATCCATTTCTTGTTGAGAGGGAGTGTTGAGATTCAACAAGATGATGATCCTAGTGAAAATTAAGCACCTACACTAGGTGGGGCTCGCAAGCTATTTTTAGGTGTATGTCTATTTTTAGACATGTTGAGCATATTTTATATATAGCAGGTGTCTATTTGTAGATGGTTGATCAAATTCTAAAAATAGATGAGATTATATTTTTTAGACATATGGGCAAAGTCTATTTTTATATTGCATGTCGATTATTATTAACCCTTAATAATAATTGGACAATAAATAATAATCTATTCTCTTGAAGCACTTGATTTCAGTTAACTGATGTGGGAAACCAGTTGACTGAAGGAATTTCGAGTTCTAAGGTTGGTTGGTGGGACATGCAGAAGGACTGAGTTATAACTGAGTGATTCCAAGTTGTAACTAAGTTGGATGAGTAGTTATGTGAGTTTTTATTTAGTTTAACTCAGTTAAGTGAGTTAAACTCAGTTGTGCTAGTTGTAACTAAAGATACAGTAGTGATATATGAGTGAATTAATTATTTAATTAATTCACAAGTAGTTTCTCACATGCAACTGAAGAAATACTATTTTTAACTAATTGCATGTCAGATCTAATGGAGACCCAGTTGAGAGATAGGTGAAAGGGTCTGTTTGACTATTAGGTGTGACTATAGTGGTGCATTCAATGAATCTACACAAACATTGGAGTTGCCAATCAGGATTGCGTAGTCAAGGAAAGGCAAGATCAAATTCATTCAGGGATCTTCTTTAGTAGGGATTGCGCAGTGGAGGTTGTCAGGAGGCAGTAAATTGGTACATGTTTATGCCAATTTTTGCATGACAATGTGAGAGGATTGTATATTGTACTAAGAGCTCTTGGATTAGAGTTTTGTATGACATTGTTTCATGATCCATGATATACATAATATATGATAGTTGGGGGTTTTAGCTTTAAGTTGTCCCAGTAAAAACATCTATGTTATGTGCGACTGATTTTTATTCATGTGTTTGCAATTGGTGATTAAATTTCTGCAAATATTTAAGTAGAAGGATTCTGCATTTAACAGTGGCATATAATTGTTAGATCAGGAGGGTCTGGAAATACATCACAGTATTATTAATTTGTACATTTTCCTAATGGAAGGAAATAAGTCATTGAGCTATTTTAAAATATTACCTCTAAGGATATTTGAAAGATCAACCCAATGCAAGGAAGTAGGCCACTGGGTCATTTGAAAGATTGTCCATCAAGCACTTTTGAAAGAGATGCAAGGAATTGGACCATGAGACCATTTTGAAAAATCCTTTATTGGGAATTATCTAAAGGTATACAAAATGCAAGGAAATAAACCATCGAACCATTTCAAAATATTGTGTATTGGGTGCTTTATAAATATCCTCATTATGGAGGAAATGGACCGCCAAGCCATTTTAAAAGATCCCTTGTTAGATGCTTTCAAAAGCTCTCCTTAACACAAGGAAATAGGCCATTTGGTTGTTTTGAAATACTACCCATTAAATTATTTTGAAAACTTAGCCCTCTACATTGAACCTCTTTAAAGATGTGATCAAGCCACTTTGAAAGATGGAACAAGGCATCGAGCCTACTTTGAAAAATTACATCCCCTAATTCAATGTATCACTCAATTGCATTAAATAAGGTAATAGGATCCTAAAAATTGAAGGTCATTGGCCTTATTTTAAGTGAGTACTTCGAATTTCAACACAAAGGGGATTATAGTGCTTATTTGAAGAACACCTTGAACATAAACAAAATGACCCCAAAATTGGTGAAAAGGTTTTAGACAACATTCAAAATTAAAATTTTTGAAGGCCTATTCAACGTATTGTCCTCCATAATGGCATTTGACATGTAACCATGCAAATAAGCAAAAATTATTTGAATTGGATATGGCCATAACCATACAACTTCCAATGTGTAACCTATATCTAGAACAAATAAACTATCAGACATCTTCAAATATTAAAAACACACAATGACTTGTGGGGAACTAGATGGGGACTTCAAATTATTGACTTGGGCATGTGCTCCACCCTGTAGATGCTTCCTGACTTAGTACGGAAAATGATAGGCCTCCAATGTCTTCAATTGGGCTGGTGCTCCACTATGAAAATGCTCCTAGACTTTGTTGGGAACCACACAAGCCTTCAATGTCTTGAATTGGGTGGGTGATCCACTTTGCAGATACTCCCAGACTCAATTAGGAGTTTGACGAGTCTCAAAATAGTTGAATTGGATGGGAAATCCACTTTTTGAATGCTCCAAAACTTGATTCGGAACCTAACGAGGCCTCCAAAGTCTTGACTTAGACATGTTCTCTTTTATGCAAATAGTCTCAGATTTGGTAGGGAACATAGCCGGCCTTGACTTGGGTAGGTGCTCCACTTTGAAAACACTCATATTCTTGGTCGAGAACCTGGAAAGCATCCAACATCTTGAATTGGGTAGGAGCTCCATTCTGCAAACACCCTTAGACTTAGTCGGGAACCTAGTGGACCTCCAACATCTTGACTTCGGTGGGCGCTCCACTCTACAGATGCTCCCAGACTCATTTGGGAATATAACGAGCTTGCAACATCTTGACTTGGGCAGGTGCTCCACTTTTTACACTCTCCTATACTTAGTCAAGAACCCAATGACCCTCCAACTTCTTGACTTGCAAATGTGCTCCACTCTACAAAGACTCCTATACTTAATGAGGAACTTGATGATCCTTGTATTGACTTGATTTGGTGCCCCAATCTTCAATTGCTCCCAAATAGGGTTGGGAACCCTACGAGCCTTTAAAATATTCCCCTGTATGGGTGCTCCAATCCGTAGACACTATTGATCAGGTGCTCAAAATTATGCTCAAAAACGAAAGTTTTCAGAATGGTGTGGAAACTAAATGACCATGTATATCTCGTCATTCTGAATCCGGCACAACTTGTTTCGTGGAAAACCGACATCGTATGCTACAAGAAACGTGTTCAGTCCTCTTTGTCGAACAAGTAAATTTTTGGGAAGAAAATGCATGACAGCTCAGTCAGCAATCCATACAGCTGACTAGGCATGCCCAAGTGGCAAGTTGAATTGGTCAACAGATTGACCTCAGTGAATAAGGTTGTGCCAAGTGGCACATTTTTGTTGGTTTGATATGGAATTTTTTAATTGGTTATTTGGTGGCCAACCACAGGCTGCCATGTGGCAGCTCGAGGGCCACCAAAATTGGGTCAAGGACCAAGCGAAGTGGGCGGGGGTCTAACCTGTGACCCCCAAGCATCCAACATGAGCCTTTACGATCGCACCATGAGTTGTTTCTTAACCTATGAAGTTGTGGGTTATATTTAAAGTTTTATGGCTTTACATTTGGGGATGGGGGTGTAGCCCCAGCCCTGATCACCACCTAATGCCGGGAGGCTAGCCCTGCACTCACCCCCCCCCCCCCAACTGATGATAACCGTGACATAAATGTCACTATCGTTGCAACATGTGACCACCACAAATGCCGCTACAGAGACTACCAATGTAACCGTCGGGACGCTTAGCCACCAACCTTAACCACTCTCAAGCTGCGACATGTGTCCACACTTAACCATTAATGCTAACAATTAACAAACCGCACAAATTTTTTATTTTTAAAAAATTGAATTTAACCATATACAATATCATTTAAAATTTGTCTTTAAGGCCTTATTGGAAAAATTAATGCGTCGACAAATTCGACAGGAATTTGGGCAATTCGGTGCTCTGTTAGAAGATTTAGGGGTGAAATTGGAGGATGGTGCCAGATTTGGAGGAAATTGTGGAGCGGTTAGTGCAAAAACTTGGGGAAGCCATATTACCTTATTCAGTTTTTGACCAAATTCTATGCAGAAGGAGTCTACACATAAATTTTTGGGCATTCTGGAGCATGTTTCAGAGTTGTTTGAGCATTTCAAATGTATGTAATCACACTTTTGAGCATAATAGAAGAGGGCCAAGCCATTGGAAGTTGGACCAAGAAGACGTAGCCCAGGAGGGGTGAACTCCTTCATCATGTGTTGTTGTGTTATTGTTTATGGTGATGTTCATGTCTGTTAGATGTTGTTGTTCAATGTTTTGCTTATGTTAATTTGTTCAAGAAATTCACATAAAAACTCATGGTTAAATTTCATTTTACCTCATAATCCTCAATCACTTTGTTTATATTATGAATTGGAATTTAGCACAACAAACACTAATTTTACCATTCAGATCAAGGTGGTATCATAGCACTAGGTTTTCTTGTGCAAGGAGGATTTAATTATTTTGCAGGTGTTTAAATTCTTACAAGGTTGAAGCTCAAAAGAGGAGAAGACAAGCTTGTGGTTCCAGGTTCTCAAGTTTGAGCAAGGAGAAGGAGGGCACAGTTGCCACAATCTCCACCATAAGATTCACCTCCAGTTGCAGTAGAAGCTTCAGTAAGCATGTCTCATGAAGGAGGAAATGATAACATGACAGAGGATGAGAAGTAATTTAGGAAGGCTTTATTTGACATGACATAGATGGTGAAAGTCCTTTATGAAGAGAGGAATACAAGGTTGCAGGGTGAAAGCTCCAGGCCTCCAAGAGGAGAGGGTTATCCAGGAGGAGGAGGTAATGGAAATGGTGATAAGCCACCATCTATTACACCATCATCCTCACCGCCATCTTCACCTTCCTCTTCATATTCTTCCACTACTACAACCCTTACTCACACTTATGAACATACCTCTAAGGGACGTGGTAAAACATCTCTGTTAAAACTTGATATTAAATTTGAGCTGCCTATGTATAATGGTGAAGTGAATGCAGAGAAGCTTGACAATTGGGTTATTCAGTTGGAGGTCTACTATAGGATTCAAAACCTTCAAGATGATGACACAAAGATTCAAATATATTCTTTGAGACTGGAGGGTGCAACACTAATATGGTGGGAAGACAAGACACAAGAAGAGATGAAAAAAGATGGTAAGATTTCAATCTCTTGGTATGATTTTATTGGTGCAATTAAAAGACAATTTTACCCTCTAGCTTATACACATAAAGCTATTATGGATTGGCAGAATTTTAGACAGCTAAAAGGGACAAAGTGTTCAAAATTATACTCAAGAGTTTAGGAGAAGAGCACTAGTTTTGGGTGTCAATTATCTTCTCAAGACACTTTGTTAAAGTATATTGGGAGATTGCACAACTATCTTAGACATATTGTTCTCATGTTCAATCCCACAAACTTATATGAGGTTTGTGTTCAACCCACACATCTAGAAGCAAGAGGGAAACATGTTGCAAATGAAAAAAGAGATAGTTCCCTTGAGTATGAAGGAAACATAAAGGGTAAGTTTAAGGGAAAAGGAAAGAGAAACTCACTTGTAAACGTTGCTCGAAAAATGGACATGATGAAGAAAATTGTTGGAAACTCCATCCACAGTTGAAGCCCAACAAATTTAAAACCAAAGAGAAGGAGAAAACAACTTCAAACATTGAACATGAATTAGGTTCAGATTCAGGAGATGAAACCAAGACTATAGCAATGGGTTTGAAAGGTAAGAACATAGAAAGAATTAGTTCTTCAATTTGTTCTAATGTAACTCAAGATGATGATACACGAATTTAACTCCTTCATATTAGATTTGTTTCAAAGCATACCAAAATGGACACACTTTTTGCGCCGAGAGGCGCTCTACAACAATATGTGTAGATGTAATGTAAGAAAGTTTGTAAACATTTGTAATGTCGTCTTAATTGTAATCAATATATTTGTAATAATTATCCATGCATGCTAACATGGAGTTATATTTACGAACACTCAAAAAAGAGGTATGGCAAATAAATAAAAATATAAATAACCTGGAGATATGGTAAATAAATAAAACCTATTTTTATACTTACTCTAGATGTATGGTAAAAAAAATAAAAACATAAATAAACTAGAGGTATGATAGAGAAACAAAACCTCCTTTTATATTTACTCCATAAATCTCTTTATATTTACCAAAACTCAAAAAGTAGGTTTTATTTAGGTGAAGCCTATGGGCCAAATACCATGGGAAAAATGATTATTAATACCATGCGTGAAATACCATATTTATAAAAGAGGTATGTTAAATAAAAAAATATTAAAGAAGTATAAAGATTTATGGTAAATAAATAAAAATATATCAAATAGGATTAGAAATCAACATCTAATTATATACCAAGCTTGTGGGTGAAGTACCATGGTAAATAAAAAAACCTGACTTGCTTTGGGAAAAATTGAGATTAGGGTTCAATTTTTTTCACAGGCAGCCACTCTTTCCTCTGTAGATCCCGTGCCGCAACAGCTTGGGGGACCGATTCCATTTACCTTCACAACGGATGATCTCGTCCCTGCGCCTCATGCTCCGCACTGTCCCTGTCCTGATGATCTGAAGCAGCCACCGCAACCATCAGAATACCAGCGGTAGTTTCATCATTTCAAGGGTCCCTTTCACCCCTCTTTAGCTCTGTATGCTAGCAAACTCGTCATTTACCACAATATAGAGCCTCTGAACAGATGTGAATCGACATCCCCTCTCATCTCCCAACACGTAGGCAGCAATGCAGGGTTTAGCAGGCAGGGGAAGAACGTTCGGATTTTTAACCGCTCTGCTTCCCTGTCCTTTGTCTCGAATCTGTTTCTGTTTTTAGGTGACTGTCTCCTTACACAAGAGAAATCTCCTCCCCAACAACACCCAGGCAGACTTTCTCTCAGAGACACAAAAGGCCCTGGCACTGTGTCGATCCAGCGGGCATCCAGGAACCTCTTTGCCTCCTATCAGATCCAAATTTCTCAACCTATAGGCAAGACCATTCTACAATGGGTCAGCTCTTCAAACTTGGTGCTAAATCTCAAATTGGATCTAGAACGACGGATTGGGATCCCCTCAGGCCTTCAGAGACTTCTCTTTCAAGGTAAACAACTTGAAGACCTTCTTCCCCTCTCCACTTACAGCATTAACAGAAATGACTCTTTAGTGTTAACCCTTCGTTTGAGAGGAGGTGCAGCGGGACAATCATCCTCTGCTCCTCCTTTCTCTTACAAAGATGCAGTACACTCTGAGATCCCCATACCCCCGGGAGCCCTTAAACCCAAGCCTTTTTTGGTTGAAAAGCTAGACGAAGTTCCCTCTGTTGAGATCACCCATGAAGGTCTCGCAAATGTACTTCAAAAATTTGCAGAAAGAGCCATCATATGCAGATTTAATGGACTGTGCTCGCGCTCTCAGGAACTCTATGAATGGATCCATGCAAACTGGACTCATCATTGCAAGGTTAGCTTCTGTTCAAAAGGATATTTCATAGTTCTGTTTGATAACATTAAGCATTATGAAAAGGCTTTAGAAGAAGGTCCTTGGTTCATGGGAACTGCAGGGCTCTTCTTAACTCCATGGTTCCCAGATTTTGATCCAGCAACCGCAGTCATCACCAGGACACCTGTATGGATCAGGCTTCCAAACTTACCAGCCCATTTATGGCATGTTGCAGTCTATAAAGCCATAGGAAACACCTTGGGAAGTTTCATAATGGGAGATTTCAGGCGGGAAAATAAAGGTCTTTACACATATGCCAGAATATGTGTGGAATTAGATTTAAGCAAGGGACTTCCAGACCAAATCAATCTCAAGATAAACGACTTTGTTTGGACTCAGACACTGGATTACGAGAATACTGCATTCTGTTGCCGCCATTGCCACCAAACAAGGCATTTGCAGAACTCCTACCCATCTCTCCCAACAAAAAATAAAAAGGATAACATCTCCAAGCCCAAATCTAAACGATGGGCTCCATGCTCACAGCCACCAGCCGTGGATTCTAAATCCTCCAGCTCAGAAGATGAAGGTAGCGAGGCAGAATCAGATCATGCCCTTCAGACGATGGACCTTTCTATCGATGCACAGGTGCATCCCCCCGATACTGCCATCACCCAAGAACGCGTCCATGTGACCTCCTATTCTGAATTAGAAAAGGAGAGCCCCCCTTTGGAGAATTCCAGTCTTCAAGTTGTTTTAGCTCATACACCCCAGGATGGATGGGTTAAAGTCAATAAAAAGAAAGGGAAAAAGCTTCCTGTTGAGGCTTCTGCCCATTCTGGGTAGAAGTCGGTCTTTTTGCTTTCCAGTCATACGTTGTAGCTCCTTGCTTGTTACACTCCATTTCCGGGACCGAGGTTGATAGTCTCATCATTTCCGGTTGCCGGTTTTATGTTTCTCTTGATTGTATCATCATCATGTACCATATTTTTGCTTAATAGAATAGTCCAATTCAGAGGAAAAAAAAAAAAGGTACCATGGTAAATAAAACAACTATGGTAAATAAATAAAAACATAAATAAACAGAGGTATGGTAAATAAATAAAACCTCTTTTCATTATTTACTAGATAATCCACTTTATATTTAAGAACATTTTAAAAAGAGGTTTTATTTAGGTGAAGCCTATGATCCAAATACCATGGGCCAAATTATTATTAATACCAAGAAAAAAAAACATTATTAACCCTAATATTAATATTAAAATATTAATAATATTATCATTATTAAATCTAATATTCATATTAATATATTATAATATTAATATTATTAAATTTAATAACTTTGGATTAATACAATATTAAATTTGTTATATTATAATGTATATTAATATATGATGATATATATTAACTCTAGATATATATGGCAGGGAATAAGAAAGATATAGAGTGATATAGGTGGAGAGATAGGGGGAGTGACAAGGGAGATACGGAGATAAAATGAAGGAAGGGAAGGACGAGGAATGAAGAGAGAGAGAGGGAGAGGAGTGAGATAGGTAGAGAAGGGTAAGATACAGAGACAGAGACACAAATATGGATGGGGGGGAGAGAGAGAGAGAAGGAGAGAGGGAACAAGATAGTGAGAGGATTGGAGGGCAGAGAGAGAAAGAGAGAGAGATAGAGAGATGGGGGAAGAGAGAGGGAGGTAGGAGAAAAAGGGAGAAAGAGGAATAGAGAGGGGGTTATAATGAAATGGAGTTGGAGGGGGCGAGAGGGAGGGAGGAATAAAGACATAGAGATTGAGAAGTGGAGAGAGAGAGAGAGGGTGTGATAAGGGAGAGATTGGGAGAGAGTGTGTATGTTTAGGGGTGATATAAAGAAATAAAGAAGGAGAGAAGGAGAGAGAAGGATAGAGGGAGGCATATAGTAACATAGTTGGAGTGAGAGAGATAGATAGATTGATTGGTGAAAAAAGCGGATTAGAAGGCAGAGAGAGAGAGAGAAAGAGAGATTGGGGAAGAGAGAGGATTAGAGGGAAAAGAAAGAGAGAGAGAGGATTGGAGGGAAAATATAGAGAGAGTGTGTGTGATTGGGCAAGACAAAGGGAGGTAGGAGAGCAATGGAGAGAGGGGAAGTACGTGAGAGAGAAGAGTTATGGGGGAAGAGAGAGGATTGGAGGGAAGAGAGAGAGAGAGAGAGAGAGAGAGAGAGATGGGGAAAGAGAGAGAGAGAGGTAGGAGAGAAAGAGAGAGTGAGGAAGGAAAACAGAGAGGACTTGAGAGAGAGAAAGAGAGAGGGATGGATAGAGAGATGGAGTTGTATGAGGAGAGAGGGAGGGAATAAGAAAAGCATAGAGAGTGAGATGTGGAGAGAGAGAGGGAGTGACAAGGGAGAGATTGAGAGAGAGAGTGTATGTTTGGGGGTGAGATAAAGAGACAAGTAAGGAGATATGGAGAGAAGGAGGGAGAGAAGGAGAGATAATGAGAGAGGGAAGGATATAGTAACAAAGTTGGAGGGTGAAGAGAGAGAGAGAGAGGTGGGAGAGAAAGGTTGAGAGAGGAAGGAAGAGAGAGGATGTGAGATAGTGGAGAGAGGGATGGAAAAGGATATGGAGTTGGAGGGGCAGAGAGAGGGAGGTAATAATAAAGGCATAGAGAGAGAAAGGTGGAGAGAGGGAGAGGGAGTGATAAGGAAGATGGAGAGAGAGGGACAGAGGAGAACAAGAGGAGAGAGAGATAGAAGCGAGGGGGAGGGAGAGAAGGGGATGATAGAGATATATATGGAAGGTGAAGATAGGACATTCTAGAGAGATAAAGAGAGGGAGGGGGGACAAAGAGATTGATATATATGGAGTGGGAGTGTGTGTGCGTTTGGAGGGGTAATATACAGAGACAAAGAAGGAGAGACGAAGGGATATGTAGATATCGATGGAGTGGGGAGAGATGGAAGAATATTTCTTGCACTAGATGCATCAATTTAAGTGTACATGTTGATTTATAATCCTAGTTTATTGCTTGCACTAAATGCATTGATTTTAGTGTAGATGTTGATTTCTAATGATATTTGATTTCTTGCACTAGATGCATTGATTTCAATGTAGATGATTTCTAATCCTATTTGATTTCTTTCACTAAATGCATTTATTTCAATGTAGATGGTGATTTCTAATCCTATTTGATTGCTTGCACTAGATGTATTGATTTCAATGTTGAAGTTGATTTCTAATTATATTTGATTGCTTGCACTAGATGAATTTATTTCAATGTAGATGATTTCTAGTCATATTTGATTTCTTGCACTAAATGCATTGATTTCAGTGTAGATGGTGATTTCTAATCCTATTTGATTTCTTGCACTAAATGCATTGATTTCAGAGTGAATGTTTGTTTCTAATCCTATTTGCTTACTTGCACTAGATGGATCAATTTGAGTGTAGATGTTTATTTCTAGTGTCATTTGATTGCTTGCATTAGATGCATTGATTTTAGTGTAGAAGTTGTTTTCTAATGTTATTTTATTGCTTGCAATAGATGCATTGATTTTAGTGTATATGTTAATTTTTGATTTGATGTAATTGGATGTATGATGGTACATTAATTTTAAAGTGATTGGATTAACAATGTTCATTGATTTCAATGTAAGTACAAAAAATTATTGACAATGTACATTGATTTTTATGTTATATTAATTCAACCTATTAATATTGGAGAGCAAGAGATACAAGGTATGTTGTTTACTACAACAGCTCGAGCTAAAGATTTCATATAATCAATATGAAAAAATGATAGAACTAACAATGGTGACAATAAGAATTGTAGAAGAAAATAGTTTGATATTGATCACAATGAAGACTATTTGTAATTTACTACATTCATATTATTCACATTTTCTATGATTCCACACTATTAGAGTCACTTTGCATTCAAAAATTTTATTTCGTCATTTTTCATCATTAAAGTTATTAACAATATTTATCATCTCAACAAACTGAAGTAACTAAGAAAATTTAAAATTAAAATGACCAGATTAATCTCAGAAATATTTAGCATATTTAAAATAATTATATAAATATTAGATATATTTACATATTATTGAAAAAATTAATCATATCTTCGATATATTTTCCTTGGCTGCATGCGACTGAAACCAGCCTAGATCCATCTTAACTACAAATCTATCAAGCCCTGAGAGGGATCAAATTTCTTAAGGTGCAAACCTTTCCTCAAGTTTTGCACTTGGAAAAGTGTTTTTCACCTTGAGAGATTTTATCCCACTTGACACTTGATAGATCCAGAGTTAAGATGGATCTAGGCCGGTTGATAGTGGTTCTCAAGATAATTTGATTTTTGAAGAATTAGTTAATAGGTTAAATCTAGAAACTGTTGTACATCCAAGACCTTATCCTTTAGGCTGGATATGAAAGAATGCAAACTTACAGGTAACAAGGAAGTGCATCCTAAGGTTTGCAATCAATTCAAACTTTCTTGACGAAGTTTAACTTGTTGTAGTTCCACTTGATATTTCAGTTATTGTTTTGGGAAGTCCTTATCTTTATGATAGAAGGGTACTATTTCATCACCATGAGAATAAGTACCACTTGCTCAAGAATGGAATTGAGTACATAGTTAGAGCGCATAAGAAGAATATGAGTTTGTCTCTTATGCATGAAGGAAAAATGAAGAGGTTAGTGAATGCAAGTCAAAATTTGGCTTTGTTAATGTTCAAGCATAGTGATTGTTTTGAATGAGACCTTTCAAGAAGTGGTGTAAAATGAACAAGATGATTTCATTGAAGTTGCTAATGGTTGTAATAAGATGTTTTAGGGCTCTAACATGTTTCCTTTGAAAATAGGTAAACAATATGTGAAAGCTTTGCAACAGTCCACATCATTGTTGAACAATGATGAAAACAAGATGTCGGTGTTGAATGGTGCAAAAATCAAAGAAAAAGCACCAAAGAAAGATGAAAAAGAATGCATAGGTTCCACAAGTACTTATTTTTGGTTTTAAAATGGTACATGGCAATGGAAAAAACACTTGGTCAAAATTTGACGCAAGTATAAGGAAAGACAAGATAAAAATCGCCATGTCAACAGTGTTCGAGGTGAGAAAGTTTTCAAGTTATTCAAGTTTCCTTTGAATGATGACCAAGGAAGGAAAATGTATTTTTATTCAAGGATAGTTTGATGTTCTGAAAATTCTTGGAAATTGTAGCGAGATGGTATCTACAATAGCAAGAAAGGGTCTCCAAAATCAAGGAAAAAGATCAGTTTTTATGAAAATCTCAAATTGATGAATTTAGGAAAATTCTAGTGGATTGAGACTGGAAGTGTGAGGAGGATGTACCCCCATACACATGTTCAGTAATGAAAGAGCTTTTTGGGTCCAAAATCTTCTAGTGGGGAGGTGTGATTAGGTGCTCAAAAATGAAAGTTGTTGGAATGGTGTGGAACCTGAATTACTGCGTAGATCTCGTTGTTCTGAATTTGGTGCAACTTTTTTCGCATAAAACTGACACCGTATACTCCCAGAAACGCGTTTTGTCCGCTTTGTCAAACAAGCAAATTTTTGGAAAAAAAATGCAGGACAACCCAATCAGCAGACCGTACAACTGACTAGGCATGCCCAAGTGGCACATTTTTGCTGGTTTGATATGGCAGGTTTTGATTGGTTATTGGGTAGCCAACCATACGCTACCACGTGGCAGCCTGAGGGCCACCAAAATTTGGTCAAGGACCGAGCGGTGCGAGTGGTGGTCGAACCCATGACCTCCAAGCCTCCAACACGAGCCTTTACCATCGCACCATGAGTTGTATCTTAACCTATGAAGATGTGGGTTATATTTAAAATTTTATGTTTTATGTTTGGCAATGGGGGTCGGGTTCTAGCCCCAACCCCAGTCATCACCTGGGGGCGGGACCATGGGTGGGAGGCTAGCTCCATGCCCCACCCCCCCCCCCACTACCAAAACCGTGACATAAATGTCACCATCGCTGTGACGTGTGACCACCAACGATGTCACCACAGTGATAGCCAATGTAACTGTCGGGACGTGAAGCTGCCAGCCTTAACCGCTCTCAAGGCACGACATGTGTCCACACTTAACCATTAATGTCAACGGTTAGCAAACCGCGCATATTTTTTATTTAAATAAATTTTATTTAACCATATACAATATGGTTTAAAATTCAGCTTTAAGGCCTTATTGGAAAATTTAACGTGCCAACAAATTCACCTGGAAATTGGGCAATTGTAGGATGAAATTGTAGAATGATGCCAGATTTGGAAGAAATTGTGGAGCGGTTAGTGCCAAAACTTGGGGAAGCCATAAATTATTTTGTTTTTGACCAAATTTGATGCAGACGGAGTCTACATGGGCATTTTTGGGCATTTTGAAGCCATTGGAATAGGTTTCAGAGTTGTTTGAGCATTGCACATGTATGTGATCACACTTTTGAGCATAAAGAATAGGGTCAAGCCATTGGAAGCTAGACAAGGGAGACTTAGCTCAGGAGGCGTGAACTCCTTCATCATGTGTTGTTGTGCTACTGTTTATGGTGATGTTCATGTCTGTTAGATGTTGTTGTTCGGTGTTTTGTTTATGTTAATTAGCTCAACAAATTCACATAAAAAATCATGGTTAACTTGCATTTTACCTCATCATCCTCAAGCACTTTGTTTATATTATGAATTGGAATTTAGCACAGCGAACACTAATTTTCCCATTCAGATCAACTATCATACTCGATAAAGAACTTGATGACCCTCCAATGTCTTGACTTGATCGGGTGCTCCAATCTACAGACACTCCTAAACTCTGTCGGGAACCTGATGGACCTTCAAGATCTTGAATTGATTAGGTGCTTCAATTTGCAGATGCTCCCTGACTTGGTGGGGAATCTAGCAGGCCTCCAACATAATGACTAAGTTCCACTCTATAGACACACTCCCAAACTTGGTATGTAACCTAACATGCCTCCAAAGTATTTTCTTGAGGTTGTTCTCCTTCTATAGACTCTCCCAATCTCGGTTGGGAACTTAAAATGCCTCCACTAAAATGGTTGAACATTTAAGCTTGTTTGAGATGCTTGATGCATTGGTGTCCCAAATTCTAGTGGAATGTGGGAGTAATGGAGTAACTATGCTAACTACTAGGAAGAGGCTTTGGGAAAAAAAAGCTTGGAACACAACTTTAGTGAAGAATGCGAGTAATAAAATATAACCATGCTTCATAAATCGAATCGTGGTTCATGGAGAAGTCTAACCATTAGACCTTTTTTTTTTTGGGGGGGGAGAATTTTTTTCATGAAATTTTGGATTTTGACTATTTAAAATACATTTTATAATGCATAAATCAATTCAACGCCTTCAAAAACTTCTAGGGCACTTAGATTGTGCAAATTATAGAGGTCAAACTTACCATTCCAAAAAATCCACACAAGGTCATGGGCAAAATTGATCAAAAAAATATTTATGTTGATAGCCCTAGTCTATTTCAGAAATGGGCTTGGAGAATTTTGTTGTTTTATTAAATGGGTGGTTAAGATTTCATGCCGAGCGAATATTCTTAGTCATATATCAACATGGAGGAATAAGATTTCACGTTGATCAACATGTTTTACGTTACCATTACATTTAATATTTTTTGTTGAATTAATAATGTGTTGTGTTCGTAGGATGAACATATCAATGCAATCGATTGATGTAGGATGAACACATCTACCCAGGAAAAGGAGATTGGGACAACTAATCAAATTATTCATTCGGAAAAGGTAGAAATTGCTATTCCACCGATTTCACTTTTTGTTTCACAGTCCGACGTGCCCATAAAATCATTCCATGGTGAATCATAACTACCAAAGGAACATAAGCAGGCAAAATCTATCATTCAGTGGGTGTTGGGACAAAATTCCCGCCCATCACCACTAGATGGCACACATCATGCAGATCATTCCTTCTTTCGATGACTTCTGCTTTGTTCATGTGTATAGGGAACAAAATAGGATCGTTGATGCCTTGTCTAAATGTGGACTGCTTGTATGCTTTGGCAAGATGTCTTTTGAAATGTTGATGGATGGCTTTATCTGTGCCAAAGGATCCTTTGAATTTTATGGTTGTATACAATACATGTGTTCTTTATCAACATATAACTTGATTTTCCGACAACTCGAGTGTACCGATTTTAATTTTGTATGTTCTTTATCAACATACAAAAATAATAGGAAAAATGAAACTTAATTCATGGGCAATCACACATTTCCAATGCAACAATTGGCTCAATTCGAAGATCAACTAAATCTATTATTGTTATTATTGTTGGGTTGGTATCAAAGTAAGGGTGAGTAATTATTTTTTCCCTTAATCAAAGTACGGAAAGGAGAGGAATGAGATTAATTTTTTTATAAAATTTGTATTTTTTTTAAATTGTATTAAAAGGGTTTTTTAGTTTAATATGGTAGAGATGTTATGTTATATCTAGTTTTCTCTGGTTTAACATTTTTAGTCAACTTACTTTAAAATATATATATATATATATATTAAAAGATGGGATTAAAGTAAAATAGTCAATTTACCATCGATAATTTTTGAACTCTAGATTTTGAATATCATATTTTCAAAAGTAATATTTTTATTTTAAAAAATAATATAATAATTTTTATTTTTTTTAATTTTATTCATTTTTTAACTAGTGAAAATAAAATTAAAATTAAAATAATGAAAATAGTTTTACTTGGCCAACATAAAATAAAATTAATAAAAAAAATAACTTCATGGTATGAGAACCCATAGTATTGGTGTGGAATATAGTTTATTTAAATGAGGAAATTAAACTAATCTAGGTCAATCTTAACTTAGGATCTACGAAATCAAATCTATTTTCACTTTAAAATAAGCTTGCATTTCAAGAAATTTAATCCCTACTCAAAACTTTGTAAATCCATAATTAAAATAAATCTAGACTAATAAAAAATTAAAATAAATAATTAGTCATATAAATAATATCAATAAATAAATTATATATATGTATTATAATTGAAAATTTATTTTTTTTAAATAATGTTTATTAAAATTCAAACCATTATTTTTTAAAACTAAATATTACACTCATCCATTCTACCATAATCTTTGCCCAAAACCCTTGGAACGCATCATATTACCTGTTCACAAATAGGGCTTTAAAAATCGGATATAGTTTTGGAAGATATCCTTCCCCATCTTCAATTCAACCAATTTTTTTTGCATAACTAAATATTGTTACATAGTTTATTTATTTTCATTAAATATTTTTATAAATATGAAAATTTATTTTTTTAAATTCAATTTTTTTTCAATAACTTTATTTGTACCTAAACTTAACATTACATTTATAAAAAAAAAAAAAAAAATCAATTGCATAAATAAAAAATATATATTGCAAAATATTTTTTTAATAAACATGTGATATAAAATCCACACATGATTGTTATGAGTATAACAATTCATTTAATTATATTAGAAGACTTTTGGTTATTAGATAATGGTTAATTTTGTAAATTATTTGAATGATTATGAAAAACATATTAACTATGATTTAGGCTACACAATTATGAAAAAATTATTAATTAGGATACAAATGAAAGTTTATCATATAATAAATTTTATAAATAAAAAAATGTATAAAATAATATTGGTTTAAACTTATAATACAATTTTTTATTATAAACTGTGTAATTTTAATTGCAAAATTTATTTTAAAAAGACTTACAATGACAATAATAAATATGTTTCAAAAGTTGTTCTTTGGTTTCAATTCACATGGTCAACTATAGTTAATATGGGCATCATAGCCAATAATAGTCAACATTACTACCATAGTAAACCATACTAACCACAAACATCATGGTATATTTATAGATGACCTATAGTAAATCATAGTGAACTATATTGAACCATACTGGATGACCATAGTTGATTATGGAGGCCTACAATCGATGGTTAGGGTTAACCATAGTCAAACCATGGTTATCCTTCAAATAGCAACATTTCAATTGTAACCATAATTGAAAGTCATGGTCAACTATAGAAAAACCATAGTCAAAATATGGTCAACTATAGTCAAATCATTTTCAAAGCATGGTAAACTACAGTCAATCGTATTCAATTGTGGTGGAACATAGAAAAACCATGGGAAAATGTTGGTCAATCATCGTTAAATCATGTTCAACCATATTCAATCATGATCAACCATAGTCAAACCATGTTCAACCATAGTCATTTATAGTCAAAACATAGATAACGATGTTTAAACATAGCGAACATGGAGAACTATAGTCAACTGTGGTCAATAATTGTCAATTTGTTTTTTAAACATAGTTATTCATAGTCAAAATTAACATAGTCATTGTTGTTTAAATAGAGTGAACATGGCAAACCACAGTCAACCATAGTTAAAGAATCATTAACCATAGTCAAAACATAATTATTGATTAACAATAGTCACACATGGTAAACCATATACTAACATAAGTCAACCATATTCAATTATAATCAACCATGGTTGACCAAAGTCAAACATTTTCAACATTAATCAACTAAGGTCATCCTTGGTTTGTCACTGTTGAACCTCTAAATAGTTCTCCTTTTGACAATCCATTTTGCCTTTTTCCACCCATTTTGTTACACATTTTCACTACATTCCATCTCGTTTATGAATTAAAGGTCATCCAAGTCATGTAGATTACAATAAAAAGGTAATCGTCCATCAACAATTCAAAATCTATGTTTTCTTTATGAAATTAGTTTAAACTATACCATAACTACCGAATTGTGCACTTTCTGCAGCTAAATTGAATTTCCGCGGTGAAATCCTAAGCTCTACAGGTTCGCATATGTTACAGGATAACCAAAACATATGAGAAGTTGCCAAATGTTACCTACATGGATGTCCACTACTATTCACATATGGTATCTTACAGAATAAGCGTGGCTCATTAGTCAAACTTGTGGTCAACATGGCTATGGAATACCTATTTGCGCAAAGTATCAAGAAATCGACTCTACAATCAGGCTAGCGAGATCTGAAGAACTTAATTTGATCTGATGATGTGTCAATAAATTCCTTCTCATGATTCGCTCCTTTAGTAGCGAATCATGAGAACGGAAAGCCCTATTTTTATCTAGAAGCTTATATGTCAATTTCAGTTCTCGATTCTAGGAAATAATTCCTTAAGTTGTTAACCTTGAAACCATTATAAAAACAGTTTGATTTGGAAGAAAAAGATAGTAAATTATGTTAAGACCTTTTGTTATTATCATTTCCTATTGTGAACTCTTTTTTTACACTTCAAGTCATACAAGTTCTGTTCATGGTATCTTTTTTATTGTGTTGGCGATTCAAGTCTCATGATATTAGTTTTTAACCTCTCACACTCATTCGGAGCCCCCCATAAGGATGTGTGAGATAGTATACATGAATTTTGTCATTTTTATTTAATTTCTTTTCACTCTACAACTAGATTAGAAATTGCTTTACTTAGTTGTTCAGTTTATTTAGATGCTTTGTTTCATTTCAATACTTTGTTTTTAAATTAGAATTGCACCCATTTCTCTTTGTTTCGTTACAGGTCAAGCGTTGAGTAATAAATCAAAAACATCAAAATATTTACTTTGAGTTGCACTTTTAAGCTTGGTCTCATATTATGTTTAGATGCTTATGACTAGCTCGATTCATAACACACACACTAATCATCTCTTATGTGCTCAAATTTCTGTACAAATTTCCTTGCCTTTTTGGTTACTTCTTTCTAGAATATTTTCGATTTCAAGTTTGGTAGATTAGTTCTAATTTCACAAGTTTGATAGTTTAGACTTTATTTCAAGCCTCATAGATTAAATTTTCTTCAAGGTTTCACAAAATAGATTTGTTTTTCAAAGTCAATAGTTTAGATTTATTTTCAAAGCATAACAGATTAATTTTGTCTTTCAAAGTTCAATAGAATAAGATTTCATTTCCTTGTTTCATAGGATAGATTTTGAAGCTTTTTCATTAGCATAGTTTTCTTTGAATTTATTTAATTTCCAAGTATTGAATTTAATTTTGGCCTTTGGAATAGAACATGTGTGTGTGCTTACTAAGTTCTCGCCATAGATAGGTTTAACTTTCATCATGCTATTAGAATAGTTTTCTTTCAATTAAAAGTTGATAGCCTAACATATATAGCGGTCAGTGTACTTCACAAGTTCACAAACCCTAGATTGATGATTCAATGTAAGTAATTTAATCAACAATTAAATTACCAAATATTTTTGGCATTGCTTCCAGGGAAGTATACATAGGTGTCTAGTTTTAATTTAGAATGCATTTTCATTAAAACAACTTTATTTTGAGGGAAAGGTAAGACGAGAGATACGAACCTGCACATAACAATTGTGGGGTTCTCTCTAAACTAGAGTTGTCACAACTACATTTCATACAAGTTTCATTCATTCCTTTAGATGCATAATTAATTCATATTAAAATAATTTAGGATGCATGTATATAAAATGATATTTTAGGGGTATATTTGTAAGTAGAGGATGTAGTTCAATACTAACCTCACCAACCACCCCTACTAGACCACGTAGTGCCACACCATCTTCCAATACATGCATTCCATCATTTGCAGGTAGAAAAACACTTCCGCAAGTGCATATGTCAAAATTTCAACCTAGGGACTCACCCAATTAATCTATAGAAGTTGTAGTAGAAAAACATACATCCCCAACTGAAGGAGTCATATTTCTTTCCTCAATAGGTGAAAAACTCATAGGGCAAGAGTTAGAGGTACCTAGTGAAGAGGAAGAAGTAGAAGAAGATTTTGTTTTTGAACTACCATTGATAGAGGAACTAGATGAAGAGGATTTAGTTGAAGACAACCCTATCATCAAACCTTATATTAGCTCTAAAGAATATACAACAGTAGGTGAAGAAGGAGAAGTACATGATGGAGAGGAAAGACTAAAAATTGGTGGAGGTAGAGGTAGAGTAGGAGGAGGTGGTATAGGAGGTCAAGGTGGTATAGGAGGAAGGGGAGGTGATGGATATTTTCATGAAGAATATCCTATTGGATTCCCTATTTTTAGATACTGATAACAATGAAAACATGAAAAATATTTCCCCATCTATCCTCCCTCACTTCCATGGGATAAGACATGAGGATCCAAAAACATTTGTTTTTGAGTTTGAGTTATTGTGTAGATCATATGACTATTTGATTGATACTAAAAAACTAAAAATATTTCCTCCTTCTTTAAAACATGGGGTTCTTAAATGATTCATGGGTCTAGGAACACATTCTATAAGGACATGGGAAAATATGAAAATATTTTTTTTAGAAAAATACAAAGATTATTACATGCACTGTGACCTTAAGGGTGAAGTTTTTAAGATGACACAAAAAGGGGATGAAAGCCCTGAAGATTTGGTGGAGAGAATTGTTTATAACGTTAGAATATCTAAATTGCATAGTTTAGAAGAATACACATTCTCTTGCTAAAAGCCATAAGATATTCTTAACCTGGTGGGTAAAGGAGATGTTTCTCAATTGTCATTTCAAGATATATGTGAGCTATGCAAACACATTTCAAGAGGAAAATCAAAATATGGTAATAATCCAAGAGATTTGATGATGTCAAGAGTAAGAAAAATTGCATCTGGAATGGTAAGTAGAGAATAATCAAGAAATTTTCTTGATAACTTTAAAAATGATATTATTGGGAATCTTAGTGAACAACTAGATATCCTAAGAATAGAAAACAAACAAAAAGATGAAAATTTGCATTGTCTATTTTTTGTCCTAGATGTAGGAAAAAAAATGCATTACGAGAATCCACTCTTAATAGTTTTGAAATATGTGTTATAGGTGCAGAAAATCATGCTACAAATGAGTTCCCTTCAAATCCTAGACTTAAATCTATTTTCCAAGAAGAAGTTGGGACAAGTCAAACTAAACTACTTTGTTATGGTGCTTCCAAAAGATCTTGGAAACCTCTATAAATAGGTATGGCACAAGATCTTGATGCACAATATCAACCTTATGCACAACCACAAAGTAATTGGAATATGTTAGACTCCTCTAAGTCATAGTATCACAAGGTGACTGATTATTTCTCAGATCTTTCATATTGAAAATAATATTCCATGGTTGTCATTTATTTCCAGAAAAAAGGAAGGGAAATCCTGATTGTCAAGAACTTCAAAGGAATCAATCTGCCTTTTCAGTTCATTTGAAAGAGAAAACTGTTGTTGATAAAGTGTAATGGTGATAAAACTTCATTCCTGTCCTCATTCATTTCATTTACCCTCTTTTACCCTTCATTTTTCCAAATTATAATTCCAACTTTCGAAATTCCATTAAAACCATTCAAATCCAAATATCTATGCTTTCGGGACTTTATAGTAGCTCCATCCCCCACATCAAGCCTTCTAATATATCATATATTATATATGTGATATTATCACCACACTTATCATGGACCCATTTAACTTTATCGCATCGCAAAAACAAAACCCTTTTTCTCTTCATTTACTCTCACTATTCCAAAGCCCCGATGCAGTAAAACCTCACCCTTGTTGCTTTCTCTCTTTACCTTTATCCTTACATTTTCGCATTGGCATATCGCAAATATTATCATCACGTCCAATTGTTGTTTCTCTGGACCGCTGATGCGATATGGTGGGCCCCTCCCTGCCATGTCACCTACCCCTTTGGTCTCCTGTCACCTCCAATTACACCCTAGACCCCACATCCGATCATCCCCTCTGCTATAATGATCCCACAGCTCTTCATTCACATACCCGCGTATCCACCTTCCCCACTCCATCCGACGGTAAACACAACGTTTTGTCTCCCCCTCTCCAACTGAGCTTAACCATCGGGGGGGGGGGGGGCTAAAATGAGCAGTTTCAGGGTCAGGCCCTACCCTTATGTGGTGGCACCAGGGCATTTCACACCCCCTTCGCCAAAACCACCCACGACTATCTGCCCCCCTCCGAAATGGTTTTCACGCCACATCAAGACCATCCTCGCTGTCACTACTCCATGTCTGCCTACCGACTCTCGCCACCGCCGCTCTGCATCCATCTATCACCTCCCGCCACCGCTGCTCCACATCCACTCACTAGTCTGCCGCCCTACCACTACTGCTCCCGCCACCACTGTTCCACATCGCCCTTTCCTACTAATCTTACCCAAAAGGTCATTATTAGAGCACTCTATTATATTCAGGTAACCACCAATTCAAAGGATTTTTTCCAATTATCAAAGGAACAATGGGTTTTTCGTTTCAAAATCCTCTGCAACAGTAACTGGCACAGAAGATACAGAAGCCATCAGAAACATAATGGCCATAATGATATCCAGCACAACAATTTGATCTGCTAAATCAGCCAGTGCAGCATCAGATTTAATCATCTAGCAACGGTTTTCTGAAGGAGCGGGGATAGATGTCAGATTTATTTTATCATGGCCTCTTCGTGATCCCAAGAGGAAAATTTTCCTTACTCTGCAATCAATAACGGATTTTTGAACTTAATTCCACAAGCGGTGTTTGTCAGATTCATCTTATCACTACCATTGCATGGTTCCACTTGCTCAATTTCTGCTTGAGTGTAAGTAATGAAAATCACTACAGTATATAGAGTAACTGAATTAAGTTTTAGTTAAATATTGCATGCATTAGTAGTATCAGAGGGGAGCCCGGAAGGAGAAAAACCATTGTAATAGGCTCATCTGGTTGTAAACACTCTTTTGTGGATGAATGAAAGGACATTGTTGTTTCCAAATTCTTGTGTTATGTTTTTATCGTGATGTACTTCTTTGTGTTATCTGCTTTCATTTATTTAGCCATTGCTTTATCTCTTTACTATGGATAAGAAAATTTTGTTCACGATTTGTCACCGGGCACCCTGCATAGCCTTGAAACAGTATCTATGTTTTCCTTTGAAATTTGAATGTAGAATTCAGCTAAAGTCTGCTCTGCATTCACATTGAACCTTAAGCTCTCCTCCTTTTCCATTTCACAAACTTTAGAGATCCATTGGCATGACTAGCTTGCCTAGTTACACATAATCTCGGTTTTTTCATCCATTTAAATCTGTTTACACCTATTTGACTCCATAGCCCAATGGCCCTCTTCTATTGTCTCAACCACAAATCTTCAAACAAACCCCTGTGCACTAATAGCTAGCTTAAATGCCCAATCAAAAAAGCTACATCTAACAGAGAGATCCCTCTCTGGGTCTAGGAGGGCTATATCCTAGGCTCGAAGTAGTTTTGATGTTGGCCCTCTGGCATTCTGTCTTCAGACTTCGAAATTACGGGATGATAACATAATGGCGACCATAATGGGGAACTTTCTCCAGAAATGCACTTCAAGTTTCATTGTTGACTTTGATGGTGAATAGAATTCAAACACCAGAAGGTTGTTCCATTCACCTGGTGACTCCATTGGCAGTAAAATCTAGAAACAAAGATTCATTGGCGACTCCACAAGCTCAAAATGGGATCAGTTCAATGAGATATGCTCCAATGAACATAGATCATATTCCCAGTTTCCCAAACAAAATACCTCAGGTAAATTGGCAAAGAAATCTTCCTATTTTTCAAGTTGAAAATGTTGATGATGCTTTGTTTCATCTCATTAAATTTCATATACATTCATGGAAGTTGAATGGCATGAGGACTACCACATGAAGATGTTCATGGAAACATTAGAAGGAAAAGTGAGGGAATGGTATGAAGGTTTAAACCCCGGTAGCTTTTTTTCTTTAAAGGATTTCCACAAAGCGTTCTATGAGCATTATAAAGAATATTCTCCATCTTAATCATTAGCTGAAAATTGTTGTGATTAGTTCGAGGATTTCATATAATACCTTGAAAGTATTGATGAAGATATAGGAGATATGCATGATGAGGATCTCTTAGAAGCAATTTATGGATTTCATTCTGAAGTTCACTATCACGATAATCAAGAGAAGTTAGTTGAAGATGAAAGCAATCAAGAAATGAAAGTAGATTCACAAGATCTATCTTCAGATACAAATGATAATTCATGTGCTCCTTTGTATAATTCATGAGAGAAAGAAAAAAGTGATTGTTTCATCCAAAGGAAACAAAGATTACCTCCTATTTTAACTAAAGAAGAAATTAATCAGATTCTAAGCATGCAGCCAACCCCTTAATATTTATGTGATCAGGAGAATAATTCTATTTCTTCTACTTGTTGATTTATGTATTGAAGTCGTTACTCATGAAGAAACAACTGTAGAACAGATTGATTCTGGCGTTGTTTTACATTCTCAAGAAGGCTTATTGATAGAAATTACTTTTGCTCATCAAAATGAGGGCCTTCAGACATAATTCAGCAACCTCAGTCAAGATATAACAGGTTTTCTTGAAGATAGCATCTTGGTATACAATGAAGATGCCATCTTAGATGACCATGAAGAATGTATAGATATTCTCTTTGAGAAGGATCCAGAGCATAACAAATTGGAACAAAGAGTAGTCCTAGATGAAGCTTGTTATTTGAATCCTCAAGACCAAGTATTTTTCCAAGATCCTTTTGCTTCCCTCTTAGAATCCTTTAAAGAAGGAGTGTGTTATGCCATGGATGGTTTGTTGCGGAATTTAAGGAAAATTTTGAACAGTTTTGTTCAATGGAAAGTAAGATGGGAGTGGTCATTTTTTTTTTTCAGCCTGCTCAACAAAGTGAACACGAATCAATCATTTAGTCATTTACTTGATTGGCTATATTGGAAAAAGGAATTTAATTAGTGTATATATCATCTCTAAGATAGATTAGGGTAGGTAGGTGTGCGAATAAGCTCGGTACCTTGAGAATTTTTCCAGTTTTAGTTTCAGACTGCTTTTCAGTTTTCATTTCAAGTGTGTTCCAGACTTTAGTTTGCAAAGAGTGTTGATTTCAGCTTTAAGATTTTCAGCCACAGAGGTGTTGTAGTAGATCAAGTTGCTGATTCGAGATCAGCCCAATGGATTAGCCTACTTATCTATGGTTTTCTTGACACCTCCTGAAAGAGCTACCATCCCCAGTTGAAGCCACTATTAGACTCCTGTAATTCACAATATCACAAGGTGACTAATGATTTCTTAGATCTTTCATATTGAAAATAATATTCCATGGCTGTCATTTATTTCCAAAAAAGGAAGGGAAATCCCGACTATTTTTTTATTTTTTTATTTTTATTTTTATTTTTTTTCATAGTGGTTCACGTTCCTATGTGCCCGCACACATGTACTAGCTACATCCACGGTCTTAATGAATCACAGTAAATCCTCCCAAAGGGATCTACTGTCAGCCTAACACTGAGGCCTAACCCCACGGGTGTCTAGAAGATTTGATCCTGTGACCTCTCAATCTGGGAGTACTTCCAAGCGGGGACTCAACCAATTGAGCTAACCCTTGGGGCTTGGGAAATCTTGACTGTTAAGAACTTCAAAAGAATCAATCTACCTTTTCAATTCAGTGGAAAGAGAAAAGTGTTGTTCATAAAGTGTAATGGTGAGAAAACTTCATTCATGCCCTCATTCATTTCATTTACCCTCTTTTACCCTTCATTTTTCCAAATTCTAAATTCCAACGCTTGAAATTCCATTAAAACCATTCAAATCCAAATATCTAAGCTTTGAGGACTTTATAGTAGCTCCACCCCCCACAGCAAGCCTTTTAATATATCAGATATTATATATGTGATATCATCACCACACTTATCATGGACCCACTTACCTTTATCGCATCGCAAAAACAAAACCCTTTCACTCTTCATTTACTCTCATTGTTCCAAAGTCCTGATGCGATAAAACCTCACCCTTGTCACTTTCTCGCTTTACCATTATCCTTACCTTTTCGCATTGACATATCACAAATATTCTCACTGCATCCATTTGTTGTTTCTCCGGACCGTCAATGTGATATGGTGGGACCCTCCCCGCCACGTCACCTACTCCGTTGGTCTCTTACCACCTCCCATTACACCTCCGACCCCGCATCCGATCATCCCCAACGCTCTAACGATCCCACACCTCTCTGTTTTCATGCCCATGCATCCACCTTACCCCACTCCTTCCGACGATCAACACAATGTTTCGGCCCCTCCTCTCCATTTGAGCTTTACCACTAGGGGGGGGTCTTAAATGGGCAGTTTCATGGCCTAGGCCCTACCCTTATGTGGCGGCACCAAGGCATTTCGCACCCCCTCGGCCGAAACCACCCACCTTTATCTTCTCCCCTCTGAAATGGTTTTCACATTGCAGCAAAACCATCCTCGCTGCCATTGCTCCACGTCCGCCTACCAACTCCCGCCACCGCTGCTCTACTTTCATCTATCACCTCCCACCACCGCTGCTCCACATCCACTCACCAATCCACCGCCCTACCACTACCGCTCCTGCCACCACTGTTCCATGTCACCCTTCCCTGCTAATCCTACCCAAAAGGTCATTATTGGAGATCTCTATTATATTCGGGTAACCACCAATTCAAAGGAATTTTTCCAATTATCAAAGGAACAGTGGGTTTTCCATTTCAAACTCCTCTGCAGTAGTAACATGCACAGAAGAGACCAAAGCAATCAAAAACAGAATGGACATCTTGATAGCCAGCACAACAATGAGATTTGCTGAATCAGTCAGTGCAGCACCAAATTTAATCATCTAGCAACGGTTTTCTGAAGGAGTAGGACCAGATGTCAAATTTATTTTATCATGGCCTCTTCGTGATCCCAAGAGGAAAATTTTCCATACTCTGCAATCAATAACGGATTGTTGAAGTTAATTCCACAGGCGGTGTTTGTCAGATTCATCTTATCACCACCATTACATGGTTCCACTTGTTCAATTTCTTCTTGAGTGTAATTAATGACAATCACTACAGTAGATAGAGTAACCAGCTTAAGTTTTAGTTAAATACTTCATGCATTAGCAGTATCATAGGGGAGCCCGGAAGGGGAAAAACTAGTGTAATAGGCTCATCTGGTTGTAAACACTTTTTTGTGGATGAATGAAAGGGCAATGTTGTTTCCAAATTCTTGTGTTATGTTTTTATGGTGTACTTCTTTTTGTTATTTGCTTTCATTTATTTAGCCATTGCTTTATCTCTTTATTATGGATAAGAAAATTTTGTTCAGGATTTTTTTGGGTATGTGTTATATTCTTTCCACGAGTAGTCACGCGCGGGGGGACCACAGGGGGGGGCAATAGCACCCTTTGTACGTTGTGTTGCATGTAGCAGGGGGGTCACAGGGGGGGCGGCAGCCCCCCCTGTCGAGGTTCAAGGTAGCACCCCGGGAGAAAAAAAAATTGGACCTTATTTTCCGGTGGGCAGACTCGCCCATGGTTTTGTGCATGGTTTTGCACATGGTTTTGGGGCATGATGGTTTTCGGCCCCTGGTATTTTGTAGATCCGGTCAAGGGAACTACGGTTATGTTCTAATCTAGGGTTAATGGATTGGGGTTTATGTATGCTTCGGCATGTATAAATATGTGTTGTAACACAAAAAGGAATATAATGAAAAATCAAGCTGGTCGTCCCAATTTGGGATCCAGGGGAAAATCTCTGTGCATATCTGTTTTATGTTTTATGCTCTCGCTATTGTTTACTTTATGTTTTTAAGATTCATTTGCAGATAATTTCTGTACAGGGTTAAAACCTACATTTGGTATCAGAGTTGTTTCGGCTTCAAGGGGATGCCTTTGCTGCTGAGGGGTTTTTTGCTCGGGCCTAAGGTAGACCCTATTTAGTGGGAGATCTGCGGGATCGATTCTTGCAGTGAAAGAAGATGGCGAGTGGCGAGAAGATAGAGATCGAGAAATTTAATGGCCAAAGTTTTGAGTTGTAGAAGCTCAAGATGGAGGATCTGCTGGTGGATAAAGACCAGTGGATCGCGATAGATCCAGGCACTAAACCAACGACAATTTCAGATGAAGACTGGAAGAAGTTAGATCGAAAGGCGAAGAGCACAATACGGTTGTGTGTCTCAGATTCGGTATTGTTGAATGTATCTAGGGAAGCTACGGCAAAGAATTTGTGGGACAAACTTGGGACTTTGTACCAATCTAAGTCTCTAGTGAATAAATTGTTCCTGCAGAAAAAGCTATATAACCTGAGGATGAAGGATGGAGACTCGGTGACAGAGCATCTGAACACCTTCAATATTGTGGTAAGTCAGCTGTCATCTGTGGTGGGGATGTGTATTTGGCTTCTTCTTCAAATACACATGTAGATCATGAGTCATGGTTGATTGACTCGGGTGCATCCTTTCACTTCACTCTCCATAGGGAGTAGTTTTGTGAGTATGAGAAATATGATGGCGTTGATGTCTTCTTAGGGGATGATAAGAAGGCCAGAATTGTCAGACGTGGAAAATTTAAGCTGCAGCTGCAAGGTGGAAGGATTAGAACACTTCCTGGTGTTCTAAACATTCTTGCATTGGCTAGAAATCTGATTTCTGTAAGTAAGATGGATGATGCAAGTGTAAAAACAGTGTTTGAGAAAGATACCTGTAAGATGGTTCGGAAAGCATTGGTATTAATGTGGGGAGTTCAGATTGGAACTCTGTACAAGCTTCAGGGCAACACTGTTATTGCTGGGTGCAACAGTTCTGTGGTTCCTGAAAGTGGAGCGAAAAGCCTAGTGGTCTCTAGAGAAAAGACCATGCTATGGCATCAAAGGCTTGGACATATTAGAGAGAAGGGCCTTCAGATACTGCATGGAAATGGTATGGTAGAAGGTATGTCTAATAACTCTCTGGATTTCGATTTCTGTGAACATTGTGTATATGGGAAGCAGAATCGGGTGAGTTTTACTTCTGGTGCTAAGAGGGAAAACAAGATATTAGAGCTTGTGCACAGTGATGTGTTTGGACTTGTGTCAGTTCCATCACTTGGTAAGTCTATGTACTATGTTTCATTCATAGATGACTTCTCAAGGAATACATGGATATATTTCTTGAGGAAGAAATCTGAAGTCTTTGACAGATTTAAAGAATTTAAGGCTCTGGTGGAAAACTAGACAAAGAAGAAGATAAAGGTGCTGAGGACAGATAATGGTGGGGAGTTTCGCAAGAAGGAATTTGAAAAGTTCTGTAAGAAGTGTGGTATAGTACGGAATAATACTACTCCATACAAACCTTAGAAAAATGGAGTTGCAGAAAGAATGAACATAATGTTGATGGAAAAGGCAAGAATCATGCTCAGTGGTACCAGGTTAGGACAAGAATTCTAGGCAGAGGTAGTGGAGACTGCATGTTACTTCTTTAATAGATTACCTTCATCAACGATGGAGGATAAGAATCCACATGAGGTATGGATTCTGCAAGAAACCCTCTCTTTCACATCTCGAGGGTATTTGGATGTGAAGCATATGTACATGTTCCAAAGGAGAAAAGGACCAAGTTGGATAATAAATCTGAAAAGTGTATCTTTATTGGGTATAAAGATGGTTTAAAGGGTCACAAGCTTTGGAACCCAGAAGCAAGGAAGGTTGTGTACAGCCGAGATGTGGTGTTTAGAGAAGTGAAAGATGTTGTTAAACATGAGGTCCTATCAAAGGAACCTGAAAATATAAAGTTTGAGCTAAAGGGGGATGAAAATTAGACTCTACAACATAAGAAGACTCAAAAGAGGAAATGCCACAAACTCGAGCTATGAGAAGATCAGCTCGGGAAAGAAGAAAACCAGAAATGTATAGTCCATCTGCTTTCTTCTCAAATTTTACTTTAA
>JAXQQM020072256.1:0-92008 GCA_034641835.2 Pinus albicaulis
TGTCTGAAGAACTATACAATGATGGGAAGGGGCAGGGAGAATTCATGAACTTTCCAGGCTTCAGATTCTATCCCACAGAAGAGGAACTGGTCGGCTTTTATCTGAAGAAAAGGGTCCATGCGGGCCACCCACTGGACCTCGATATACTTATACCAACCTTGGACTTGTATCGATATGATCCCTGGGAGTTACCAGGTGGGCATAAATTATTTTTGGTTTTATGTAGTTTAATAGTTAGATGAGAAAGTTTGGTCTTACTAACATAAATTATTTCTGTTTCTATATAATCTAATAGTTGGGTGAAGAGATTTGATCTCATCAGTATTGTAGTCGGACATAAATTTTCAAATTGAAAAAAAAAATTATATAAAATTTTTCAACTAAATGTTTCGTATTCTTGCAGGTTTGGTTAATAAAGGTGGGGAGAAACAATGGTTCTTCTTTGTTCCAAGAGATCATAAGCAGTCATGCCCTCGGCCTAACAGATTGACGGTTTCTGGTTACTGGAAGGCTACTGGTTCAGATAGAGCAGTTCGCAACTCGCAGCTTCAGTGCATCGGTCTGAAGAAAATTCTGGTGTTTTATAAAGGAAAAGCCCCACTGGGGCAAATAACGGACTGGATCATGAATGAGTATAGGTTGCCAGATTTCAGACCGCCAATGCACAAGGTCATCAATTTTCCTTTCATGTGTGTAACATTTTTGTTTTTAAAAAGGCCAGAGGTTTAACCCCAAGAGCCAGATCTATTAATGGTGAAGGAAGTTTGCAACAACAGGTTTTCTAATCAGTTTTTATTTTCTTTTTAAATTAAAGAGTGTTTTTTTTTTTAATAATCAAAGATAACTTTACAAGCTTCATAAAGTGGATAGGTTTGCATTAATATTATTCTTTTAATTGTTAATGTAGGAGATTATATGTATATGGAAAATGGAGTTGCATTTAATTTAATTGTAGATAAGTTGAAAGGTTTCCCAGTGCATTATATTATAGATTTTTGAATATGTATAAAAAATTCTGATTATAGATTTTTGAATAGATATAAGGAAAGATAAACAAATGATTTTATTTTTATTGATTAGATTTTAAAACTTGCAATCACACTTGAGATAGTATGAGAAAAGAAAAATCCACCCTTAAAATCTGTTTGTTTTAATTTTTTAATTTTTTTATATGATTCCTCATCCTAAATTAAAATGAGAGTATTGGAAAATTTTGACATTTTGTACAAATTATACTCTTTGAAGTTATACTGAGGAATTCGAATTGGTTTGTTCAGATGAAGGATATTGTGTTATGCCGGATATACAGAAAGGCTGTTTCTCAGAAATCAATTGAAGAACGGGTAATGCTGGATTACGTTCAAAGAGAAGAGCCAGTTGTTTCAGGGGACAAATTCAAAGAGAAATCTCATTCAACCACCGTTCATGAAAGCATTCAAATATCAAGCACAATGACAAAGACAAGAGTTTCTCAATACATTATACTGAAAATAGGGGGGAATATGTCCTTCTTCTCTAGGTAAACCAGAGGAAGAAGCTAATCTGTTTGAGTGCCTAGAACCGATAATGTTTTGTGAAGAAACTATGACAATGAAGAACCCTAAATCCTACAAGCTACCGGAATTAGAGTTGCCCAAGTTGTCAATGGACTGCTGGTTTAGCCAGCCAATAGCGACTCCTTACTCTCCTGTCCACACCGTCGCCGTTCCATATTCCATTATCTTAGATAGCATAACCCCTGCCTTATAAACTGATGACTGTTGTAGATTTGTTGCTCAACTAATTCAAACTTCTAATGAAAGGATGCTGAGAATTATTATTTATGCCTTATGTATGTGGAGGTCTGTGAATTCAATTTTGGACTGGCTGATTGACTGCGTGAGGTGTCTTCCTTCCCAGCCCGCGCTATTTAAAATGAATATTTATTTACTTTAAATGAATATTTATTTACTTTATATATATATATATATATATATATATATATATATATATATATATGTCACAAAAGGAATATTTATTTACTTTCTATTGAATATATAGTAGTATATTTATATAAATTAAATAGTAAATTTGTATATATATCACAATTTTGGAAGGAAGTTACGTGATTTTCTGTAGTTAATCTTTTATCTCCGTTGAATTAGGAGGCACTTTTAGATGTTTGTAGTATATTTATATAAATTAAATAGTAAATTTGTATCTATATCACAATCTTGGAAGGAAGTTAGGTGATTTTCTGTAGTTAATATTTTATCGCCATTGAATTTACTAAATTATAATTTTATTGTAAATGATTATTATTATTAATTATAAAAAGAATTAATAAATTAGTTAAATATACATGTACTTTAGAAAATATGTAGTAATATAAATAATTATGGATATTTATGACCATTTTATCCTAGAGAATTTTAATTTGTACATAGCTTTTTTTACAATACCACGGGAAATATCATGTCTTATCAAAACCACATGTTTAATTTTAATTTTTTTTTTAATTAATTAATTTGAGATAAATTAAATAAAAGAACATAACTAACTTAGAAATAAATATGAACTTTTATGAAATTTCCATTATAACTTTTAAATTTTTTGTTATAATTTTCACATACCTTTATCAAGTTCTTGTTAAAGTATTCACAAATTCACAAAAAGCCAACCTTTGCTCTTTCTATTATTCTCTTAAAACCTTCAATTTTTTGAAATATTTTTGCCAACAGTTTCTTTTGCTGATTTGGAAGCATTTTTCCAAATAAACCCTTTAAGTTGATAGGAAAACTAGCTTCTGACACCATTGTAATATACCTTAGTATTATTTGCACTAAGATTAGAGATTTCTCCTAAAATTTGCATAATTTCACAGCATAACTTCACACCACATAAATTGCTAGCAAATTTGCAATAAATCTAGAAATTAAATAAAATTTTACTGCTCTCGCAATTTTTATCAATGGATTCTTCCGAGAAAATTTACATAAAATTATAGAGATGGAAAATAGTGAATCAACCCTGAAAATGCTGGTCCTCAAACTTCTATGTGATTCAGACCTTCCCGTTCATACAAAAATTGAGATAATTCAACCCTCCTTTGAGACGAATAAATTTAATCGTTTGCTAGAATAGCTTGGCTCCTCAACTAATGTAATGATTCAAGCTTCCTATAAGATCAATTATTAGCTAGGGGGATTGGGGCCTCCTATAAGATCAATTATTAGCTAGGGGAAATATAATGAGGGTTTCTCCATCACATTGTAAGTTAATAGAGTTCTTGGAATATTTATCAAAATAGCAATGCTAAATCACACTCCAATGAATTCCCATCTTTCTCTTCATAACTCTCTCATTCAAAATACCATGGGTGGTATAATAATACTATTGGTTTCCAAAATACCATGGTTGATACCAGTGATTATTAAAATATGATGGATTTTTCTTTATATCCCATTGTAATTCAATTAGTCATTTCATTTTTTTTTATGTGGCTTTTACCTCTAAGTGAAAATGAACAATTAGATCAAACTTCTTGGAAAGGGACATCATAGAATTGTAATAACTCTTTGACTTAGCCCTAATTTTGAACATATTTTCATAAGCTAAATGGTTTTATTTGGAATCCTTAAAGGAATGAGTAGATTTATATACTCTACCTTCAAATTGCACAAAGAAACCTCAACTTGCCTTTTTCTGATTGAACTTAGTACTCCATTCAATAATTGAAACATGTACCTACAAGTAGAGCTCTTTCTATATACATTCCTTACCCAATCAGACCTATATATCCATTGAGTGTGGGTCCTGTTGACATCACTATGTATGAAATGAAATATTTATAGTTACCTCACAAATGATTGAGGACCCTCTTCAATGAAGCATAATGTTCACATCCAAGGTGACAGATCGACTCACGACTCCAAGTGCTTAGGTAATGCCAGGTTTGAAATAGCCCATAACATAAATTAAACTACCAATTTTTCTATCACAAATAACAAAAGTCATATCCTCTAGTGTTGTAGGACACTAATCAATTGAAAGTTTACTTCCCATAGAAATTGAAACACTGAATGTCCTACAAACTACCATGCTAAAACATTATATCATAGAGTTTACATACTTACTCTAGATCAACAAAGGCTTTCGACTTGCTCAAACTCTCTTGATATCCATTCTAATATGTACTTTGTATCCCTCAAGTCCTTCATATCAAATTTTCTTGAAATATATGAATTAAAATCATGAATCACATCCTTACTATTACTGAAGAACAATGAAACATCCACTTATAGAGTGATAACAAGAAATTAAACACCATATTATTTGCAATACATAAGGATCGAATTTGGATCTTGGAAATCCTAACCCAATGCAAAATAATCAATATTTTTGTACCACACTCTAGGAGACTATTTGTAAACATATAAAGACTTATAATTTTCAAACCAACGACTTTTTTCCTTTTTGAATGAAGTGCTCTAGTTGTGTGATATAGATCTCCACGTTTAGGTCACCATGTGGAAATGTTATTTTCACATCCATCTATTTTATCTCTAAATAAAAATATTTTGCTAGAGATAATGGGAACATAATAGGTGTTAACTTGGAAAATGGGTAAGAAATTTCATCAAACTATATACTCTTAATTTGGGAATGTCATTTTGCAACCAACATTTCCATTTAAACCGATCTTATTTTTTAACATTCATTTACATCCACTAGGTTTCGGTACATCATTCCATTAAACCAAGTCCCACAAACTATTCTTTATAAGTGCAACATGGAAAATGTTTGGATCTAGACTTCTCCTATATGCTATTTCTCCATTTTTTTTTCACAAATAAATTTTCCAATTTCCATTTTTTTTTTTCTAAAAATGATTTTTGAAGATTTAGTAATATTTACCAATGTTTGTACACTTTAAGATATGTATGGACCCTTAAAATTTCTCTTGAAGTGCAATCATTTCCTTATCCATGGAAAATCTCCAAAAGTCGTTATCTTCCATGTCTATTATCTGTTTCATAGTTTTAGGCTCATTGATGTTAATAAATAAATAAAATATACTTTTTAGACCAAAATGACTATTATTATACTTGTCTAGCTGTCTTTGTGGTTGATTGTTGAGTGGATATCCTTGAGGTGAATTTTCTTTTTCTCTTTTGAACTCTATAAAACCTCCTCCCCATCAAATCCATCATGAAATTACTGTTCATTTTTTAATTCATATTTCTCAATATTAGGTGGTAGCTAAACCACTAAATTCTTATTTTATTTTGTATACATTGGAAAAACTTCACTTACATTCCCTACAATGGTCACCATGTGGAAATGTTATTTTCAAACCAACGACTTTTTTCAAACTCCTGCCCACCCCAATAGCGACTCCTTACTCTCTCCTGCCCACCCCGTCATTGTTCCATATTCCATTATCTTAGATAGCATAACCCCTGCCTTATAAACTGACTGTTGTAGATTTGTTGCTCAACTAATTCAAACTTCTAATGAAAGGATGCTGATAATTATTATTTATGCCTTATGTATGTGGAGGTCTGTGAATTGAATTTTGGACTGGCTTGTGAATTGAATTTTGGACTGGCTGGTGGACTGCCTGAGGTGTCTTCCTTCCCAGCGCGAAATTTAAAATGAACATTTATTTACTTTCTATTGAATATCTAGCAGTATATTTATATAAATTAAATAGTAAATTTGTAAAGATATCAGAAAAAGAATATTTATTTACTTTATTGAATATATAGTAGTATATTTATAAAATTAAATAGTAAATTTGTATATATATCACAATTTTGGAAGGAAGTTAGGTGATTTTCTGTAATTAATCTTTTATCCCATTGAATTTAGGGGGGTATTTTTTAGATATCTGTAGTATATTTATATAAATTAAATAGTAAATTTGTATCTATATCACAATCTTGGAAGGAAGTTAGGTGATTTTCTGTAGTTAATCTTTTATCTCCATTAAATTTACTAAATTATAATTTTACTGTAAATTACTATTATTATTAATTATAAAAAAAATAATAAATTAGTTAAATATAGATGTATTTTAGAAAATATGTAGCAATATAATTAATTATAGATATTCATGACCATTTTATCATAGAGAATTTTAATTTGTAAATAGCTCTTTTTACAATACCACGGGAAATACCATGGCTTATCAACACTACATATTTAATTTTACCTTTTTTTTAATTAATTAATTTGAGATAAATTAAATAAAAGAACATAACTAACATAAAAATAAATATTAACTCTTATGAAATTTCCATTATAACTTTTAAATTTTTTGTTATAATTTTCACATACATTTATCAAGTTCTTGTTAAAATATTCACAAATTCACAAAAAGCCAGCCTTTGCTCTTTCTATTGTTCTCTTAAAACCTTCAATTTTTTGAAATACTTTTGCCAACAGTTTCTTTTGCTGATTTGGAAGAATTTTTCGAAATAAACCCTTCAAGTTGATAGGAAAACTAGCTTCTAACACCACTGTAATATCCCTTAGTATTATTTGCACTAAGATTAGAGATTTCTCCTGAAATTTGCATAATTTCACAGCATAACTTCATACCACATAAATTGCTATCAAATTTGTAATAAATCTAGAAATTAAATAAAATGTTATTGCTCTCGCAATTTTTATCAATGGATTCTTCCGAGAAAATTTACATAAAATTATAGAGATGGAAAATAGTGAATCAACCCTGAAAATGATGGTCCTCAAACTTCTATGTGATTCGGACAAAAATTGAGATAATTCAACCCTCCTTTGAGACGAATAAATTTAATCGTTTGCTAGAATAGCTTGGCTCCTCAACTAATGTAATGATTCAAGCTTCCTATAAGATCAATTATTAGCTAGGGGAATTCAAGCTTCCTATAAGATCAATTATTAGCTAGGGGAAATATAATGAGGGTTTCTCCATCACATTGTAATTTAATAGAGTTCTTGGAATATTTATCAAAATAGCAATGTTGAATCACACTCCAATGAATTCCCATCTTCCTCTTCATAACTCCCTCATTCAAAATACCATGGGTGGCATAATAATACCATTGGTTTTCGAAATACCATGGTTGATACCAAGGGTCATTAAAAGATGATGGATTTTTTCTTTATATCCCATTGTAATTCAATTAGTCATTTCATTTTTTTTTATGTGGCTTTTATCTATAAGTGAAAATGAACAATTATATCAAAATTGTTGGAAAGGGACATCATAGAATTGTAATAACTCTTTGACTTAGCCCTAATTTTGAACAATTTTCATAAGCTAAATGGTTTTATTTGGAATCCTTAAAGGAATGAGTAGATTTATATACTCTACCTTCAAATTTCACAAAGAAACCTCAACTTGTCATTTTCTCATTGAACTTAGTACTCCTTTCAATAATTGAAACATGTACCTACGAGTAGATCTCCTTCTATATACATTCCTTACCCAATCAGACCTATATATCCATTGAGTGTGGGTCCTCTCGACATCACTATGTATGAAATGAAATATTTAGAAGAACCTCACAAATGATTGAGGACCCTCTTCAATGAAGCATAATGTTCACATCCAAGGTGACAGATCGACTCATGACTCCAAGTGCTTAGGTAATGCCAGGTTTGAAATAGCCCATAACATGAATTAAACTACCAATTTTTCTATCACAAATAAAAAAAGTCATATCCTCTAGTGTTGTAGGACACTACTCAATTGAAAGTTTACTTCCCATAGAAATTGAAACACCGAATGTCCTACAAACTACCATGCTAAAACATTATATCATAGATTTTACATACTTACTCTAGATCAACAAAGGCTTTCTACTTGCTCAAACTCTCTTGATATCCATTCTAATATGCACATTGTATCCCTCAAGTCCTTCATATCAAATTTTCTTGAAATATAAGAATTAAAATCATGAATCACATCCTTAATATTACTGAAGAACAATGAAACATCTACTTATAGAGTGATAACAAGGAATTAACCACCATATTATTTGCAATACATAACGATCGAATTTGGATCTTGGAAATCCTAACCCAATGCAAAATAATCAATATTTTTGTACCACACTAAAGGATACTATTTGTAAACATATAAAGACTTATAATTTTCAAACCAACGCCTTTTTTCCTTTTTGAATGAAGTGCTCTAGTTGTGTGATATAGATCTCCTCCTTTAGGTCACCATGTGGAAATGTTATTTTCACATCCATCTATTTTATCTCTAAATCAAAATATTTTTCTAGAGATAATGGGAACATAATAGGTGTTAACTTGGAAAATGGGTAAGAGATTTCATCAAACTATATACCCTTAATTTGGGAATGTCATTTTTCAACCAACATTTCCATTTAAACCGATCTTGTTTTTTAACATTCATTTACATCCACTAGGTTTTGGTACATCATTCCATTAAACCAAGTCCCACAAACTATTCTTTCTAAGTGCAACATGGAAAATGTTTGGATCTAGACTTCTCCTATATGCTATTTCTCCATTTTATTTTTGCAAATAAATTTTCCAATTTCCATTTTTTTTTCTAAAAATGATTTTCCAAGATCTAGTAATATTTACCAATGTTTGTACACTTTAAGATATGTATGGACCCTTAAAATTTCTCTTGAAGTGCAATCATTTCCTCATCCATGGAAAATCTCCAAAAGTCTTTATCTTCCATGTCTATTATTTGTTTCATAGTTTTAGGCTCATTGATGTTAATAAATAAATAAAATATACTTTTTAGACCAAAATGACTATTATTATACTTGTCTAGTTGTCTTTGTTGTTGAGTGGATATACTTAAAGTTTGAGGTGAATTTTCTTTCTTCTCTTTTGAACTCTATAAAACATCCTCCCCATCAAATCCATCATGAAATTACTGTTCATTTTTTTATTCGTATTTCTGGATATTAGGTGGTAGCTAAACCACTGAATTCTTGTTTTATTTTGGATACAACACTATGAGAGAAGGCTTGAATTTTTTAAAATTAATATTCCTACTATACAAAATTTTTATAGCCATAGGATCCCAAATCTTGCACCTTTTCATGCCTATACTATAGCTAATGGAGATCATATCATAGCCTTGTTATGCAACTTTTACCACTTCTCGTTTGGAACATGAACATATGACTTACAACCAAAACCAACAATATATGCACGTGAGAGATTATTTCCCGTATATATCTTCGTAAGGGGCTTATCCAAAAAAGCTAATGTAGGGGACTTGTTGATAAACTAAAATTTAATAGCAACCACTTCTTTTTAAAACTTCTTCTCTAAGTTGGCTCTATTTAGAATACTTATTGCTCTCTCCATGATCATTGTGTTCATCAATTTTCCACTCCATTTTGTTGAGGGATATATGGAGTTGTCTTATGATTTTCAATGTCATTCTCCTTATAAATTATCAAAATTTTCCGAAAAAAACTCACCACAATTATTAGTCCTCAACACCTTAATTATCCCACCAATATAATTTTTCAAGAAACCTTTAAACTCCTTAAACCAATTTAAAAGATACAATTTACTTTTAAGAAAATATACCAATGTCCTTCTAGAATAAATATTAATGAATGAAACATAATATAAAGTCATATAAATTGAAGAAAATTTGATTAGACCAATACACTAGAATGAACTAAGTAGAGAAACCAAAATGATTTGTAAGAACTAGAATAAAATTGAATATGGTTTTATTTTCCACATTTTCCACATATAAAATGCTTGCAAAAATTAATTTCAATAGAAATTCAATCAATCCATAAAAATCTATTTTAAAATGTGTATATTCCATTCTTACCTAAATGGCTCTAACCTTTGGTGCCATAAAATTGTCTTTTATATCACTAACTTTCCTTCTGAAGCAAGAACTTCCATGATGGTTACCAATAGCATTTGGAGGAGGGGTCCTAGACATTGGTTTTTCCCCTTTAGGTGTTAATACTTTCTCTCTTATTTCCATGGATCCTAGAACTATTGTTTTTGACGATCACAATTTGTTCACAATGCATCACCCTATAAATCACATCCTTAAATATGTAGTGACCGACACCATCATCATTCCAGTTGAAGGATATCCCATAATGCTCTATTCTCTTTCTAGAACGTTCATGTCGCTCTCATCCTCCTCAACTCAATGCAATGCTTACGAGTTTGAAGTTTCAGGGTTTTGTTGATTAGTCATTTCCATGTATACATTTGGCACTTATTCTTGTGATGGATTGCCATGACTACTGTTTTTCCATTGTAGGGTATGTAAGTGAAGTTTGTGGTTATCTGAAAAGTTGATCGACATGGGAGATCAATGGTCATGGAAGGCATGCAAGGGAATTGGCTGTCATGAGTGTCCATCTCTGCCTATGAGAATTGATGTACAAGCCTAAAGCTCCATGTTCTGGTTCAAGCGTTTAACAAAACCAAAGCATTTGGAGTGAGAATTAATGATTATCGTTCTGTCACTTCGACTATACAACATATATTAGCAAGTCACACCTTCATTCCATGATGAACTAGGAGCTACTGTTTGATGGAGTTGGAGAGTTTTAGTACTCTCTGAGAACAGAAAGTAGTTGGAGCTCTTTGTGATGTGAAATTTGGGTTTGTTTTGGTGGAGCGAAAATGTGGGTAGATGGCCAAGGAGTAGGCCTTTTTGTCTATGGAGATTGTGAACCAGGGACTGCAATTAGAATTGATCCCAAATGTGGGATCCTTGACATTAAATTATGCTAGCCTTTTCTGCAGAAACAATGTTTATATTTGCGCCTCTATTTCATATCTCATCTTTATTCTGTTTATCTGGTGGAATTTTCTTGTTTTAAACCAATAGATGAAGTGAAGGCAAGAATAACTTGACGAGTCTATGCGGTATTTCTATAAAATTGTCTTTATGCAAGGTGCTCCGCAACCCTAAAAGATCTGACATAAATGATAAAGAGTTTTTATAGACCTAGAGATTTTTGTCTCTTAATGGAGCCTTGAGATAGATCTATGCTAAGCTTCCACTATCTGTAGATAATTTGTAGGGTTTTCCATCTATAGGAGGAGCTTGTGCTACCAATATTATTTATTGGGTTTAAAGTTGTAAATAGCTTTGACGTTACTAGCTTCATGGATTACAGTGTTTTAAAACTCGTAACTATCTTATTGATTTAACCCTTTAAATAAGAAAGTTTAGAATAAAGTATAAAGTTTAGAATAAATTATATATGTATATTATATTAATGAAAAAATAGCCTATACATTTTTCTATATACATTGGGGATTCGCCCATTTATTATACATATAAATTTGGGGGGTTTCTTAAAATTTTCCTTGACCATGGTATTCAAACATAATTCATGTGCTGCAACATTTGAATCCTCCACCAGGTTTTCCCAAGAGTAAATGTATATCTATGAAATTGAAAGCTCTTAAGTATTGTATTCTTAAAAATTCTTTATATTGGAAAGATCCGTGAGGGGTTTTATTAAATTGTTTGGTAGAAATTGAAGTTGAGAAGGTGATGAATGATTTCCATAAAGGTGATTGTGGTGGTCATATTTTCTGGAAAACTAAAACAAATAAGATATTGAGGGCTGGCTTCTATTGGCTGAGTTTTTTTACAATTGTATATAAAACAGTCATGAGTTGTCATGAATGCCAAGTTTTCCAAGGAAATAGAAAATTGTTACTGCTGCCCTTGAAACCAATTGCAGTCCAAGAACCCTTAGAGCATTGGGGGCTTGAATTCATTGATGAGATCACTCTCCATCATCAGCTCAACATAAGTGGATACTCACTGCCACCGATTATTTCACAAAGTGGATTGAGGCCATCCCCATGAGAAAAGCTACAGACACAATAATTATTCAGTTTTTGGAGAGTAATTTTCTGTCTCATTTTGGCTGCCAATAGAAAATCATTACTGAATAGGCAGTAGCCTTCAAATCAAACAAGATGATAGAATTTTGTGATAAATATAACATAAGACTCGTGCACTCAACGACATATTACCCTCAAGGCAATGCTTTGGATGAATCATCAAAAAATTCATTGGTGAACATAATAAAAAATTTGCTGCAAGAGAACAAAAGAAATTGACACAAAAAGTTAATTAATGCTTTATGGGAATATCGAGTTAACACAAAGAAGTCTATCGACATGTCATCTTTTCAGCTGGTCTATGGTGTAGATACAATGTTTCCAACTTATCTAGCAGTGCAGATGATGAAAATTCTACAATAGATCGAAAGTGAACCAAATGGCATTCAACGAAGAATTAATCAAATGATCCATTTGCAGCAGTCCACTGAAGAAGTTTTCAATAAAACCTCAAAGATCCAAGAGAAGATCAAGAAAATTTATGACAAGAAAACTAAAGCTGATGATTTTAACTTGGGAGATGTTGTTCTCCGGTGGGATGCCTGAAATGAGGAAAAAGGAAAACATGGTAAGTTTGAGAACTTATGGAAAGGACCCTACAATATTTCAGCATTCAGAGGGAATAATGCTTATTTATTAGAAGATCCTGATGGGAAAGCACTTCCAAGAGGACTGGTGAATGGTAGCCTCCTCAAACACTATCTTACCTGATCATGAAGAAAATATTTTACTTTCATTGTAAATAACATTTTACTTGATGTCGAATAATAAAGGAAGCTGTCAAAGAAGTTTGAAGCCCAAGGAGAAGGCCATAAGGATTCTTTGATCAGCGGTTGTTTTCTATTTAAAGTTTAAAAGTCAAATCAGTTTTTGAGTCAAGTCAAGTCCGTTTTTATTTTTCTCAGTTTAGTTATTTAGTCTTTTGAGTGTCAAGTGTTTTATTTTGACTCCATCGCCCAATGGATGAGGCTACCTGGTATACGATGTTCTTGACACCTCCTAAAGGAGCTTCCATCCACAACTAGAGACAATGTTAGTGTCTATGAGTCACCAATGATAAAATGTACTCTTTCCATGTGATTGATAAGATCTTAGGGTAAAATGGTTATATTTAAAAAAAAAAATCAAATAAATTTGACATCTCTTTGTTGTCATATGGTCATTGGTTATTTTCTAGGTTAGTGCCACCCCCTTCACTTGCTCATGGTCATCATCACTTATCATGGTCATGTCATCATTTAGGTGCCCTAGGTCATCAAAAGAGTTAATGTGCCACCATATAGGTCATGGTCTAGGATTTTTATTTGATTGTCATCATAATGTCAATCATAAAAAGGAAAAAGGGAGTCATTTAAATCATTTGGGTCATCATCATGGGAGTTATCAACTTAGGGAATAAAGTAAAAAGGTAAAATTTCCTTTTCAAGAAATTATGCTGTGGTACAATTACCTCATCAAGTAATTTCTCAAAAGTACATATTATGTTACATCACCACCAAAGAAAAAATTTGAGTATTAAGCTATTAAAAGACCATCCAAGCATTCCAAAACTTCACTTCATCCTCCAAGAGCTCTTCTCCACCATTGTGCCTCATCTAAGCCATTAGAGAATTGATTTTCGTCACCAAATGCCTTGCCTATTATCTCGCTGCGTTTCTAGACATTCACTGTGTTTTTGAGTTTGAAGGTAAAAGCAAGAAAACAAAAAGTAATTTACCATCCAATAAGTTTTCAAAACTCCTAAAAAATTAAGTGAAGCATTCATCATCCCTCTCATGCAACGATTTCCTTCAAAAAGTGTGAAATCCCTATCTTAGGGTTTTATGCTGCGTTTTTAATATTTCATGGCTTTTTATTTCTTCTAAGTAGACAATACCTATGTTTTATGCCTAAAAACCCTTGTATACACTTCATAGACCCTCCCCAACCATTTCCCATACCTATTTTCCCCATCTCAACACTCTTCCCATAAAACCCAAGCCCACAACGCACTTCTGCTGCGTTTCTTGGTTTTCCCTATATTTTCCACTTTTTCCCCTCCTTCCCTCACCCATTCTAAGAAATTTCACTACCCTTGTATTCCTAACATCTACCCTTACCCCCCATATTTTCCCTATAATTTTCCCTAACTAATATCCCCTCCATTTCCGTCCCTAAACTAGCTGCTCTGTTTTGCCTATTTTGCAACCATAAACCCCTACCATTTCCCCTATCAAACTAGGGTTTTTAGTGAAGAAAAAACAACAAAATGACTAGTGAAAAGAAGAAATATAACAAGGGGGTACATGTCTCAAGATATGAGCCAACCCATATGCAGGAGATCAATGCTTCAGAGTTCATCAGGAGGTACAAGAGGTGGGCTACCATTGTAAGCTGACTAGTATATTTTCCACCAATTTTAAGAGGAATAAGACCACCATAGCAGGGATGGAATTCTTGGTATCAACAGAGGTCATAGCTTCACCCTCTGGTATCCCTAAGCAATGAGAAATTTGGTTTAAGGGGATGGATTTGGACATAGAAAATTACAAAGTGTTCCTGAAACTGTAGTATAAGGAAGCTCCCTCTCATATTTTCCCTTACAAGAAATTATTGGATAAATATACTCCTTCGATGAATATGATTATGAAATATTTCACTTGTGAAGGCAAGTTTAGTAGGTTGTATCAGTATCACATAAGATTGTTGATGCACTTCACTTCCATAAGTTTGGTTAAAATGACAGAGAAAGTATAGTAAAAGGGAAAGGATCATTCAACTAGCTTGTTTCATCTGCTTTGATCAAAGTCATAGTTCTCCACTAGCTCAAATAGATCAACATGCCATGGGAGACCCTCTTGGAGGCAACTGATCTTATACCTTCCTCAAGTAAGCCAGAGAGCCCAAGTGTTCCTTCATCAACTAAACCACAGGAGGTTGGGTCATCAAGAAAGCCATCATTGAAAAAAAATCAGCTTACAACAGAGGTTTCAAATACTTACAACATAAGTAAGAGATTGAAAAGGAGATGCTTACACCTAGACCTAGAACTAGGTTGCATGCTAAGAAACTACATAGGGAAGTTGTGAGTGATAAAGAAGTGCATATTGAAGCCATGATGGAATCACGTAGAGGTAGAGATAATTCACCTTTCCAACATCACGACAAAGTGCCTCGTGCAATAGATATGATTGACCTACCAAAACACCATGAGGACAAGGCAACTGAAGACACACTCAAAGAAAAAGAGGCACAGATAAGAGAGCTCAAAGATGACCTCGCTAAGGAAAATTTCATGGTGTATTTTTTGCAGTAAGAGAATAGGAAGCTCAAACTAAACGTACTGGTGCAAAAAAAACCACAAGGGAGCCATCCATCATCCAACAAGGCATATGTTGTGGTAGAAAAAGACAAGGGCAAAGCCATAATTGATGTGGATCAATTAGAAGTCAAAGACATTCAGGAACATCCAAGAAGGCCTAAAACTAGAGTAGAAGTAAGAAGAGAATTTTTTTAAAAAGAGCTATCTCCTCCTCAAGCCCACAAAGACATCAATGACATAATAGATGTTGAAGTTGAAGAAGAAAAAGAGTTCTAGCTTGGGGTAGTAAATGAAAACCTAGAGAAGCTATTGAAGAAGGCAAACTGAAACACTTCCATGTAGAGGCACATGGCAAGGCACTATTACATAAGAAATTTGATTTGCAAGATTAGGGTTAAGAACATGAAGAAAAAGCTCAAGAAGACCCTAAGCAAGCTCAAGAAAAAATATAATATGAATACATTGGCTGATGCATCCTTAAATGTTTAAAGCAGGAGAAAAATATTGAAAAGGAGAGAATTTTTGGAAATTTTTGAGAATTTTGGGCAATTTTTGAGAATTTTTGAGTTTTTTTTGTCACACAGGCAAAACTAGTGCACAGAAATACAACGTGTGCTTGCTACGATTTTTCCCAGAGGCTCCAAATGAGGATTCAAAAGCATGTGGAGGTGTATTTTGGTTAGTACATTCCCAAAATCTACTTGGGGTTACTTGTCAGTTCATTGATTTTCATAAAAAAGGTCAAAAACCACCTATTTTTCACCCTTCTACCACTGTTTTGTGTCACTCACTGCGCTTCTGGAGTAGTAGTGTTCTGATTAGTTTTGAGGTGTCTTAGAGATGTATTTTTGGTGATTTGAAGCTTCAAAGGTGTACTAGACATCCTAAGCTACATGTACCAACCTTTCAACAAAGTTCAAAGATCCCTCAAAGTCATCGAAACACCTTGCCACAGTTCGCTGCGCTTCTGCCGCCACATGCTGCGCTTCTGTTGCCACACGCTACACTTATGTTGCCACATACTACGCTTCTGTAATTTTTCACCGCGTTTCTGGGTTTGAGGAATTTTGTTGACATGTGGAGGTAAAAATGTCAAAACGTTCGTTGTAATAGTTGTCTCATGAGATGTTTGATGGTTAATACTTCTATTTATGATCATCTTTGTTAAAGGATATTATGTTTAATGACTTGAGATAAAAACTCAACTTGATAGCTAAAAAAGGGGAAGCTGTTTCTAACTTTGCTAAAATTATGGCTATGAGTCATTTGGTGCATTAATTAGTTACTTTGGATCAGGATTTTACCCCTATAGGTGTAATCCTCTTTTATTTTGTATATGTACTAAAAAATAAGTCATTGAGAGGGTTGGATTTGTGAAGTTATCACTCTTTGGCACTAGTGTACTTGACTATTTGCAGAAGTAAATTACAGGAAATTGCAGCCGTTGTTATGAGATTCTTGTGATATGGTTAGTGACAATGTTTTTCTCCATTTTCCCTCATGCATCTAATGAAAGTAATTCTGACAGCCATCTATGTTCTTCTTATGGTAACATCATAAGCTTTAAGCAAAATACATTTCTTCATATGCTCTGTTTTATATGATATTTTCATGTAATTTTTTTTATCTTATAAGTAAATGAATTCATACTTGTATGCTAATTTTACTCTTTCTACATGAATTTTTCCTCACTACACTACAATGAAAAATTCCAATTGTGTCACTAGTCATATTTATCTTGCCTCATCCTATGTGTCTGCAACTCACCTTGTGAAATACTGGACCTAGTTCCTAGAATGATACTTCTTATCCAACAAATTTAAATAAAAAAACCTCAATAAAATCCTACTGAGCATATAACTGGCCTAAAATCCTTATTCTCTAGTCATTTCCATCGACTATGAGTTTGACATAGAGAGAGCCCTCTCTGATTTGGTAGAGCTAGCTACCAAATTGAAAGTTGGTATGTGGTTACCCATTTAGCTTTCCTTTCTCATCCTTGGGAAACTGAATGGAGTTAACATAACCTAGTAAAGAAAATAATCAAGAACTAGAAGAATACAAGAAAGGAGAAGTTAGGACACAAAGGATCATTATTAAATCCATTAATGATCTTCTTGTAACATTTGTTGCAAATTTAAATATTTCTAAGGACATATATGACAAGCTAGTGAATTTTTACTCTATGAGTACATTAGGACAAAATATGTCTTTGAGAAATAAAATATATAAAATGAAGAAGTCAAAGTATGAAGACATGACATCCTTTATAATGCATATCTCTCAATTAAGAGATCATTTTTAGGGGCATGGGGAAACAATTTATGGCTAAAAATAACCATCTGTGTACTAAATGGATTGCCCCACGAATGGAGCAACTTTGCAACAAGTATACATTATACGAAAGATTCAAATCCTTTGAAGAGTTGTGGGCTTAGAGTATCTTGGAAGAAACTAGGATCAATGCAAAGGATTATATTGGATAAGAAGAACATTATCAAGGTTTTATTGCAAGATTCAAGAATATGAAGAAGGGAAAGTTTGGGAATTCCAAGAAGAAATATGCCTCCGAGGTTTAAATATTTAAGTGCAATGAATATGGACACTTTAATAGGGAATTTTGAAGCCATCAAAGCAAAAAACAAGAGGAAATATGTGAGGTTCACATAGCTAAGGAAATAAGAGAACCTGAGAAGAAGCCAAAGAAAGAAGAAGTCAATGATCTTTACTATTGAAGAAGACATCCTCTCTATTATGTTCCTTGAGAAATTGGTCTTTTACTTGTATAGTATGTTTTTTATTTATGATATAAAGTATTTATTTTATAGATAATCAAATTTAGAGTCTACTTGGTAAAGTTGATTTGTAGAAATCATCTAGTATTTAAAATATAGACCATTTTGCATATTGTTGTTCATTGAGGCACTATCTAAAATTATGCTACAATTAGTCATCTTGCTAAGGTGGATCATCATGATCCTGTAAGAACCATCATTTTGAAGGTTCTTGGAAGAAGCATCATGACAAGGTTATTATATATTCCATTTAGTATGGAAAAAATACTTTTAAAGGGATGAAGGAATGAAATGGGCCAGTTTGTAGACTCATTTTAGGGCATATATATTATTGAATAAAAGCATGTTAAATAAATATTTAAAGTAACTCTTGGGTAGGATTCAGATATATAAGAATCATGTAAAAGAAGTTGGTCATAAAATATGTTGAGTAAATTTTTTATATGATTATATGATGCTTAAAATGAATATTTTGACTTACTCAAGAATGAATAAAGGTTTAATAATTTATCACTAGATTATATAGAATAATTATTAACATCTTGTATAGTCTCTAGAAGAAATAATGTAACTTGGTAATCAAGTTCGATCCTTGGGAACTCTGATGCATGAAGGAAGATTCGAGTGGAGATAGACCATGAGGATGTTTTTGAGAAGATCATCATGATGAGGTAAGTCTAATATTGATAACTGTTGTTAGTTATTTGAGTAACATATTATTTTTCTACCTAGAAAGTTATTGCAGGAATATATGAAAAATGGTGAGGGAAAGCTCAACATAATATACCTAGCAATTATAAATTCAATATGTATTCATATTAGGATTGAAAGGTAGCAGTGCAAGAAGATAACTTAAAGGTCAACAAGAAAAATCACTTTAATGTAGAAGCTATGGCCGTTTTAAAGTTTGGAAAGACTCAATATAATGCCTTCATCTAAGCAAGACCTATATCTTGTCACAAGATTGAAGAGTAAAGAGGGCTCCATGATACCTCAAAAGGAAGGAAGCTCGATACAAGAGATGTAAAGAAAAGAGGTTGCCATGTAGCTATGAATAACACATAGATAATACTCGTATAAAGACAAGAAATAAGGCTTGTGGTGTTTAATTTGAAAATTGAAAGGAATTCTATAATTTCCTCTCGATTTGAGAGGGAGTAAAGGAGTCTCCTTGAATAGGAGCAATGATCTATTCCCCAATCAAAAGGGAACATGGATATCCTCTTTGTTTGAGAAGGAGAGATGATGGACATCACATGGGCATTAACTTGTTCATTTATTAGGACTAAAAACCATAAGTCTATGTGAAGGTAACGAAGAAATAATGATGGAGGATTGGATAAGCATATGTGGTTTCCTTGAGGATGGAAAATACAAGAAAGAAAGTGTATTGACACTCTTTGAGGATGAGACATGTATCCAAGATAAGGGTGGTCGAAGTGGACTGATATTCTTTAAGGATTGGGAATCCAAGATTAGAATATTCCTATAAGTAAATACCTTATGAACATCTGAATGGGGTATGCACCTTGTTGATCTAGTGCAATATCAGACGTAAATCCTCCTAGAATAAATCTCTTGAATAAAGTAGAGTTTGTCTAGTTAGGCCTCCAAGAGAGTGCTGGTAATAATGATGATACTTACAATTGGTTTATCAATCCGACTCTTCTTATGAGAACTCTTCAGTTTAAGAAAGATGTTGTACTAGTTATAATGATTATGCATACCTCCTTAGTTAATAGGGAGTGTTAGAAAAGTAACTAGTTTTGGTCTTAATAATTGCTTTTGTACTCACTTCAATATGTATCTTATGTAACAAAAAAAAGAAATAAAAATTTATTATTTTAAAGCACGAGATTCATGCTCTTTATTAATAGTCTTCTAGGTAAAATCATGTTCTTCATTCTTCTAGGTTTGTTAGGTTATAGGATTTATTGTCATGAGTCAAGAGAGTCAACATCATGTTTACAAGACCCTTCTAGGAAAAATATATACTGTAAAATAAATTATTTTGGGTTTAGAAATTCCTCGAAACCTCCAAATTACAAGTCAGCCCTGACATCTTCAAGTTGGCTTAAAGAAGGGAATTTGCCCCTTGGAAATGCTATATAAAGGAACATATTCGACCTCATTTGGCATTCATCATATCAAGTTCTATCGCAAGAGAAGAAATTCAATCTAAGGCTAAAAGAGGAAATAAATGAGGATCAAAGGTATATAAGGAAAGATGAATCCAAGAAGTCAAGGAAAAACTTGTTTTGGGGCTCTATCTCTCTCACATGTGAAAAATTCTAGGGTTTTTGTAGCTACAAAGGAGGCCAAAGTTTCAAATCTGAGTTGCAATAGGAAAAATTATAGTATAAAGTGGTTGGGATAAGGAATAATTTGTATTGACCTCATTGACCTTGGAAGGATCTGTATCGATCATAGAAGGATCTCTTGAAGAAGCTGGATTAGGGTTTCTGCAATAGCTACATGGCCGCAGTTGTAGGACAAAGTTGCAGGGTTGAAACAAAGTTGCACCTAGAAGCTGGTTGATGCAGAATTGACGTGTGGTGATATGATTCTCTTGGAAGGGATGAATTGGTAATTGGAGGAGCACTTGGTCTAGGGTTTGGGTCTTCATTGTCTCATTTGAAGCAAGTTATCTAAGAAGAGAAGAGTTAGTTGGGTTTTCCCCTTGGAGGGGTTTTGCCCCAGCTTTGGAGCCTAATATTTTTGTCCCTTTAATTCTTTTTTTCTCTTGATATTTTTTTGATGATAATGATATAATAAAAGAAAAAATTAAGAATAATGAAAGTTCACAAACAATTATTCAGGTTAATAAAATTTGAAAATAATAATTTTCATACTGCATTTTTCCAACAGGTTCCAACATTTTTCCTTGGAATTTATAAGAAATGTATGTCTCCCATGGGACATGGGATCTATCCTTCTCTCAAATTATCCTCTCTCCTTGATCTTCCATGAGCATCCAAGGCATCATTGATGGATTCAAAATATTTTTGCCTCACCTCCATTGGGAGTAAAACAACTAAGAGCTTATTAAGCACCAATGTCTTTACAATGGTTGTAAATTCCAGTAATAAGTTACATAAGGGGTTCCACATTATTGATTAATATCTTATTAGATATTATCACATCCATTCATAAATGGGGTTTTAAAATTGTGAAAAATAAATCCATAATATTAATAGTATTAAGGGTTGATATAAAGTACATGGGGTTTATAGGTATTGGGGGCTACAAAAAGGGTTATTTAATAACAATTCATTATATGTAGTAAAAATATTGAGTTATTTTTACTGGAAAAAATATTGGGATGGGGTCAGTAAAATTATTTTGGGAGTCTTTTATCATGTTTTAGTAAAAATAAGGGTATTCTACTAATCCATGACTCTGTGTACTATGTCATAGGTTCACTAAATGAAATCTGCATGTCAATTTGTACCATGAATCTAGAAAATAATACGAAAGGGTAACACAATGCTCATTCTCATCCATATTCACTCCAACAAAGATCAACAAGGTCACAATAGTATTAAATGCAAGTGTTTTGCTACAAAATAACCATCACCCATTCTTAAAATGAACAATTGTTTTTGCAATTTTTTTATTAAAAAATGTGTTATTTAGATACAAGTTCCCCAACTTCTATAAAGTTTTTATACCTTTGTATTTAAAGCACTCAATAATACTAAATAATTTAAATAGAGCCTTATGAGGTTTCTCACCATTCTCTCCAAGATTACCCACTCTTCGTCTTTCATACTAGTGGGTTTGGTTCCATATATTGCAATGCATAGATCTCAATCTATGAGAAGATCCTCCATATTGAGCTTCCAGAAATCAAAGTTAGTGCCATTAAAATTCTTCATTTATAGTCTATATGTTCTCAACATTTCCTTGCAACGAGATTTATTTATGTGAAAGCTCCCACTCAAACCAATTCTATATTAAAAAACCTTGTCCCAAACACATTACCTTTGAGGTGATTGACTCTCACACTAAATGCAAATAAGAAGGGTTGTGGGATACATTTATTACACTATACATGAGAGAAGAATCCACATAAACTTAGAGTAGAACAATTACAAACAAATGCAAGAAACAACAAACCGATAAAACACACAATTTCCTAGGGAATACACTTTTGAAAGAATAAACACAAACTCTAATGCATGTTCAATGTATTATTTAGCAACTAAATCGCTAGAATACATTATAGAGTTTTTTTTTCTCTCAATAATAATGAATAATTATAGGATAAAGATTTTGGAGAAGTTTTGGCACCATAATATTAAGTTTAAACTCTCACATTTTATTTTCCACCAACCCTATCATTCAATAAATAGAAATATAAGAAAATCTTAACCCATTTATATTTTTCCAATTTTATATGTTAAATCTACTAATGATTAATTAACCAACTATTATTATATAGAATTCAATTTGTACTAATTATCTATATCTATTTCCCAACACTATATAATAATTATTTCTTCTTATTATTCATATTTATATCTTCTTGGATAGACGGTAATTGGGTGCTGTGTTAAGACACTCCTTAATGTGAAGTGATTGATTCAATTCCTTGCCCTTTCTTTGCCCCAATCACAATAATATATTAGACATAATAAAAATATAGTCTCTCAAACTAAAAAAAACAAATTATATTTTAATATAACTTAGAAATCATTACATTATTATATACATAGCAAATGTTACATTTTAAAATACGATACTATAAAGTATATAACTGACCTATTAGAATATTTTATATATTATTCCCCAAACTTGAATAAAACTAGATTATAAAGTCTTTGTGTGAGACCAAGACCAAAGCCGCCTACACTAAGCCTCCTATCATTGACATACATTGTCCGAACAGTTTCCGAATATATTTTCGTGTAACTTGTGAATGCTAAGAAAAATAAATAGTCAAACGGTGAGTTGAAAACATGTCACGAATATGTTACTCTAATGGGAAGTATTAATTTTTCTTATGGCTGTCTAATTAATTGTCAGAGTAGGTAAAATTTCCCTTTCTTTTGAGAGTTTCAATTTTAAGAGTTTTAATTGATTTGTAATTTTTTTTTAAGCATATAGATTTATTTAAAGTAAAGAAAATTATAAGGAAAAATGTAAAATTTTTAATATTTATCAAAGTTTAATTATAGTAAAATTAGTTTAGATTTATTTTAAATTTAGATTTACATCAAGTCTATAATTATTTTTTAATTTTAATTTTCATATTGATTAAGTTAATATAATATCACATTAAATAATGTCTTACATACTTAATGTATTACAATATTGTTGTCATTTATAATTCTAATTATATTTAAAAATTTCGATATCCTTAACTTAAAATTATTTATTTCATAATTTAAAATATAAAAATTTGTTACAAGTTTAGCTTATATGGTTCAAGCAATTTTTAATTTAGATATTATGTTTTCAATATAGAAATATGAGCATTTCTAAATACTTTCAATCAATGTTATTCTCTACTCAATGAAAAAGTAAAATTAACTTACTCATGGGATTATGAGGTTGATCAAATAATCATGTTAAAGCATATATCTTTCTGGAGGGACTAATACTTTCCAAGGAAAGAACGATTCTAGTCTCTCAATTATTGGGGATTCATAGCTCATTTTTTAGAGTGTAATAAAGGAAAATATCCCAAAAGATTTGGGCTTAAAAACAATCTTTAAGAAGATTAGAAATATTCTAAAAATGATATTCTTTTATGAGTTTCATCATATCTTAAGACAACATAACTCTTTAACTGACTCAATTAAAGTTGGCACCACATTAGCATAATGAACACGTAGAATTAATGAAATTCAAATTTTAAAGCCCCTTGCACAGTCCGATGGGAAATTTAATAATGGGTCAATTGTGCGAAATGGCATCCAAGTCAGTAATGAGCCATATATTGGCCATTATGAAATAAGGTGGGTTGTGGGGAAGTGATATGCCTCTAGCTTGGAGATTATTACAAATGTGTGGGTTGTTCCATCGAGAAATAAACTTCGATTCTTCCTTAGTTTTATTGATGAGTGAAATTGTGATAGAGTATTGAGAAAATGAGATATTAGAGGTAGTTTGGTACTTCAGAATGAAATGGGCAGGATGCATTTTTAATGTCAACATGTTTAAAATTTTATGGCATAATGTGGGTATATTTCACTCATATGAAGATACTGTAGATGATGCAATCCACATGATGTTGGATGGTCATCAAGAGGGTTCTCTTAATCATATATGCAAGTGGATATTTACATGCATAAATTCTTAAAGAAAATATGATGGTTGATGTTTTTTTATGGCAGTAGTGTACTTGGAGGTTGACAAGGAACAATACAATACAAGCTCAACCACCCTCAGATATGGTGGTGGTGGGCATCACAAGACCTTCTCACTAGAAATTCCATTGGATGGAAAGGTAAAGGGGATTGTTTCTTTTTTACTTCTGGAAACTTCATGCAATTTCCTAGTTTCTATTTTGGGGGTGCAGAGCATTTGGATAAGTTTTCTTTAGAGGACTCAACTAGGGCTCCTTGTGAGGAGGAATAAGTTGTATGGGCATAAATCTAGGTTGAGGTAACATTTGGTCCAAGAGGAGAGAAGGAGGCTTGAGGTAGGACCAAATTGGTAGCTCATTTCTTCATCACTCCTAATGAAAAATTAGTTGTTAACTACACTATGTTAGACATATGGGAATTAGATATTGTTAATGATTATGGTGTTGGAGATGGAACTATGACTATTGGCTAAAATAATTTGGATCAAAACAAGTCAGGGATTGAAAAGCAGTTTAGAATTTATGTTATTTCTTAGTGATGTGTTCATCCTATAGATGATTTTGTTCTCTATTTTTTTTATGTCCTAGGTGTGAATATTTTCCTTTTTATTATCCTTTCTATCTCTAGAGTATTTAGGGAAATGTGGTAAGTGTATGGCTTCAAAAGAATATAAAATTGCTTCGACAATAATGAGACATTGTGTTAGGTTTGATATTAGGGTTGGTGATTGAAACTCTCTGTTTTTTGAGGGAAAAATTTAGTTTTAGGGAGAGGAAGGCCGGGAGTGCAAGCCTATAAAGGCCTAGATCCCTTTTTATGTCACTTGTCATTCACTTCCTTCAAAAAATATTTTCCTCTTCTATAGACTTAAAATTCCTCTATATATTCTTGTTACCTCTTGATAACTCTTGTTCCTGCAAAAGATAAAGGGATTTTAAACTTTGTGATAGATCAAAAGGATATTTAAGCTTCCTAGCTTGAAAATGCACGATGTGCCATGGTTGTATCAAAAAATACTCACCAACATTAATGTAAAAGGCTCTAAATGCCCCAATTTAAATTTATGGAAAACTAAAGACTTCATAAATTTGTCAATGATTTCTTTATTCTGTTAATTCAAATTATTTATGAAGAATGGTTGGATAAGTATTCACTATAAAAACATTGACAATCTAAACAATATCCATATTAAAAATAATTGCATTTTTAGATTTATACGCAATCCCTTTTCAAAGGAAACATTAAACCATTTATGCCTGGGATAAAAGTACAACTTAGCACTAGCCATTAAACACTAAAAAATTACATCATGTTATTAATAGAAAGAAGCTTATACACTTATTTGAGTTGCCATAACTTGCTGAAATGGAGTTGAAGCTAAAGCTTTGGCTACATATCAAGTGTTCAAATGTTTATAGAAATAATTAAAAGGAGATATTTTTATTTTAGACTCATTCATAACCATCCTTGGTCTAGAGAATATTAGGCTCCTGTTTGTCCATAGTTCTCTTATTGTGAATAATGGTGTTGATGCTTAAATATTTTTAGAATGGTTTTTTCCTATTAATGTTAGAGTACATTTCAAATCACTTACTAGTAAAATTCAAGATAAGGAGTGTTATAACTTGAAAGTTGGTTATTAGTTCTATTTGAGCCACTACAAGCATAATCACGGCCCCATTTTCAGAATGGTTTTTTCATTTCAAATTTATGTCAAACTAAAGGCTTCATAAATTTATCAATGATTTCTTTACTTGGTTAATTCAAATGCTCTATGAAGACTTGTTGGACAAGTATTCACTATAAAACATGGACAACTTAAGCATTATACACATTAAAAATAACTGCATTTATAGGTTTAATATGAAATCCATTTCCAAAGGAAACATTCAACCATTTACACGTGAGATAAAAGTACAACTTAGCACTAGTCATTAAACGCTAAACAATTACATCATGTTATTAATAGAAAGAAGTTTATACACTTATTTGAGTTATAATAACTTGTTGTAATGGAATTGAAGCTAAAGGTTTCACTATATATCAAGTGTTCAAATGTTTAAAGAAATATTTAAAAAGATATATTTTTTATTTTTAATACATTCATAACCATCCCTAGATCTAAAGAATATTAATCTCCTCTTTGTCCATAGTTTTGTTATTACAAGTAATGGTGTTGATACTTCAATATTTTCACCATGGTTTTTTTCCTATTAATGTTAGAGTGCATTTCAACTCACTTACTAGTAAAATGCAAGGTAAAGGAGTGTTATAATTTGTAAGTTGGTTATTAGTTCTGTTTGAGCCACTACAAGCATAATCACGACCCCAATCCATGATGGTTACCAATAGCATTTGGAGGAGGGGTCCTAGACATTGGTTTTGCCCCTTTAGGTGTTAATATATTCTCTCTTATTTCCATGGATCCTAGAACTATTGTTTTTGACGATCACAATTTGTTCACAATGCATCACCCTATAAATCACAACCTTAAATATGTAGTGACCGACACCAATATCATTCCAGTTGAAGGATATCCCATTATGCTCTATTCTCGTTCTAGAATGTTCAGGTCGCTCTCATCCTCTTCAACTCAATGCAATGCTTACGATTTTTAAGTTTCAGGGTTTTGTTGATTAGTCGTTTCCATGTATACATTTGGCCCTCATTCTTGTGATGTATTTCCATGTTTACTATTTTTCCATTGTAGGGCATGTAAGTGAAGTTTGTGGTTATCTGAGAAATTGATCAATGGTCGTGGAAGAAATGTAAGGGAACTGACTGTCACCAGTGTCCATCTTTGCCTATGAGGATTGATGTGCAAGCCTAAAGCTCCATGTTCTGGTTCAAGCATTTAACAAAACCAAAGCATTTGGAGTGAGAATTAATGATTATCATTCTGCCACTTCAACTTTACAACATATATTAGCAAGTCACGCCTTCATTCCACGATGAAACAAGAGCTATTGTTTGATGGAGTTGGAGAGTCTTAGTACTCTCTGAGAACAAAAAGTAGTTGGAGCTCTTTGTGATGTGAAATTTGGGTTTGTTTTGGTGGAGCGAAAATGTGGGTAGATGGCCAAGGAGTATGCCTTTTTGTCTACGGAGATTGTGAACCAGGGACTGCAATAAGAATTGATCCCAAATGTGGGATCCTTGACATTAAATTATGCTAACCTTTTCTGGAGAAACAATGTTTATGTTGCGCCTCTATTTCATATCTCATATTTGTTCTGTTTATCTAGTGGAATTTGCTTGTTTCAAACCAACAGATGAAGTGAAGGCAAGAATAACTTGACGAGTCTATGCGGTATTTCTATGAGATTGTCTTTGTGCAAGGTGCTCCGCGACCCTAAAAGATCTTACATAAAATATAGAGATTTTTTATGGACCTAGAGATTTTTATCGCTTAATGGAGCCTTGAGATAGATCTAGGCTAAGCTCCCATTACCCAGATAGTTTGTAGAGTTTTTCATCTATAGGAGGAGCTTGTGCTACATAGATGATTTGTTGGGTTTAAACTTGTAGCTATCTTATTGAGTTAACCCTTTAAAAAATAAATTTCATAAGAAAGTATAGAGAAAGGCTTTAGATCAACTTTGTTTAGTACCTCAGGGTTTAGATAAATTCTATTTAATATCTCAAATGTATTTGAGGCGTTTTTCATGATTATTATAATTTTCAAAATGTGACCATTCGAACCATTTGTGATTTTTTAAGTGAAACACACTTATTTTTGTTTCATTTCCTTTTTCATGGATTACAAAGCCACTCACAAAGAAGTGCTTTAAGTATATAATTGCTTTTGTTATGGTTTATAAATCATAACTTTAAATTTTTATGTTCTTTTTGCACATATAATGTTATGTAGGTAATTGCATCAATATTTTATGTCATAATTTGTGGATATGGTTCTAATATTCATGCATGATTTTTAGATATTTGTGTATTGATTTTTTATTCTTAAATTTTGTTAGAAAACCATCCAAAAATAAAATAATTGAAAATCACTGATACTTAGGGAAACAACATATTTACCATCAATTACTTCTTACTATAATTTAAGCAATTCTTTGCATTAAAAATGGGTAGAAATAAGACCCAAATAAGATGTGAATGGATAGGAAGAAGATGAAATCACATATTTACCGGAGTTACTTCCCACCATTAAAATGAAAATAAGATGTGAATGGATAGGAATAAGATGCAATCACATATTTACCTGGAGTTACTTCTCACCATTATTTATGTTTTACTTAACAATTATGTATAAGTAACAATAACTAGTGGTTACTACCCACCAAAATTTATGAAGTCATCAACTTCACATCTCAATATATTAGTTCTTGTTAAAGAAAGACTTGATTTTTTTAGTGACCACTATTAATTTAGCATTGACTAATGTAAGTTATAATTTTCTATCAATTTTTCTCAAAGCATAATTTCTAATTTAAATTAAATGACACATAAATGATTTGATTGTTATAAATATTAATAACCACCTAATTTATATAGCTATTCAAAACATAATTTCTAACTTAAATTAAATGACACATAAATGATTTGATTGTTATAAATATTAATAACCACCTAATTTATATAGCTATTCCAATTATTAGTATTCTTACATCATTTATCTAAATATACATTTATGATAAATATATAAATTGAAAAATAATAATTTTAATAAATACATATTCAAATTATTTTATAATATAATATATTTATATTATTCATTTTAAATTATAACATTAATATAATATAAATAAATAAATTTAATTTTAAATAATTATATAAAATATTATATATTAAAACTAATAAATAAAGTCGATGAAATTAATAAATAGAAGTTGACACCTGCATTAACCTAAATCAATGGCGAGAATCTCTTTGGCCAGTGAAAAATATTAGATATCATTTTATAGGTAGATTTTTAGTTATTTTATCTTGTTATTTAAATTTTTACTTTCAAATTAAATATTTTCAAAAATATTATTAATTTTATATTTTTGGACTTTTTAAAATTTTAGTATTCAATATTATTACTAGTGAATACAATAAATGATATTCAGTTATGTATTTGTAATAAGAATGAGCATAATTCAATGTTCTATTTAAATAATTTTTTTTTATATTTTTTTATTTATTTTTATTTTTTTAAATTAATTATTAGGAAATTAATTGTATTACTAAGAAACAACCTCGTTCGTTACTATTTATTAATTGAGAATTTGAACTTCTCATTTTTTGAGTCACTTTTTTTGACAAATTCTTTCTATTAATGTTGATATCTAATTCTATTTGCAGCTTTTTTATGACTGAATTTTTTTTTAGAGAAATCTTGAAAGTTTTGGATATCAAAATTACTAAGCTCAATATTTTGAAATTTTAAAAAAATCCCTTTTTTTGTATTGCCAACTTTTTACCAAATTGAATTTTAACTAATCGAATTTTTTTCCTACCAATAGAATTCGAATTCAAAATTAGCACATATTTTTCCCCTTTTAGGTGTTAATACTTTCTCTCTTATTTCCATGGATCTCAGAACTATTGTTTTTGACGATCACAATTTGTTCACAATGCATCACCCTATAAATCACATCCTTAAATATGTAGTGACCGACACCAACATCATTCGAGTTGAAGGATATCCCATTATGCTCTATTCTCGTTCTAGAACGTTCATGTCACTCTCATCCTCTTCATCTCAATGCAATGCTTACAAGTTTGAAGTTTCAGGGTTTTGTTGATTAGTCGTTTCCATGTATACATTTGGCCCTCATTCTTGTGATGGATTGCCATGACTAATGTTTTTCCATTGTAGGGCATGTAAGTGAAGTTTGTGGTTATCTGAGAAATTGATCGGCATGGGATATCAATGGTCATGGAAGGCATGCAAGGGAATTGGTTGTCACCAGTGTCCATCTCTGCCTATGAGGATTGATGTGCAAGCCTGAAGCTCCATGTTCTCGTTCAAGAATTTAACGAAACCAAAGCATTTGGAGTGAGAATTAATGATTATCGTTCTGTCACTTCGACTATACAACATATATTAGCAAGTCACACTTTCATTCCACAATGAACCAGGAGCTACTGTTTGATGGAGTTGGAGTCTTAGTATTCTTTGAGAACAGAAAGCAGTTGCAGCTCTTTGAGATGTGAAATTTGGGTTTGTTTTGGTGGAGTGAAAATGTGGGTAGATGGCCAAGGAGTAGGAATTTTTGCCTACGGAGATTGTGAACCAGGGACTGCAAGAATTGATCCCAAATGTGGGATCCTTGAAATTAAATTATGCTCACCTTCTCTGCAGAAACAATGTTTATGTTGTGCCTCTATTTCATATCTCGTCTTTGTTCTGTTTATCTAGTGGAATTTGCTTGTTTCAGACAAACGGATGAAGTGAAGGCAAGAATAACTTGACGAGTCTATGCAGTATTTCTGTGCAAGGTGTTCTGAAACCCTAAAATAACTGACATAAAATATAAAGAGTTTTATGGACCTAGATATTTTTATCGCTTAATGGAGCCTTGAGATAAATCTATGCTAAGCTTCCACTACCTGTATATAATTTGTAGAGTTTTTCATCTATAGGAGGAGCTTGTGCTACAAAGATGATATAGGAGGAGCTTGTGCTACAAAGATGATTTGTTGGGTTTAAACTTGCAAATAGCTTTGGCGTTACTAGCTTCATGGATTACAATGTTTTAAAACTTGTAGCGATCTTATTGAGTTAACCCTTTAAACAAGAAAGTTCAAAATAAAGAGAGGGGCTTGAGATCAACTTTGTTTAATACCTCATGCTTTAGATCATTACGTGAAGCACACTTATTTTTGATTCATTTCCTTTTTCATGGGTGCAGATGGGTTAATTTCTTTGTAGTTTCTTGATGTGCTTATGCAAACACTATTGAATGTTTACATCAATGTTTGTGGAAATTGATGGAAACTGAAATGGGTTTCAAAGCCACTTACAAACAAAAAAAGTACTTTAAGTATATAATTGTTTTTGTTATGGATTATGAACCATAATTTAAAGTTTACATGTTCGTTTTGTACAATATAATGTCATGTGAGTAATTGCATTACATGTTTTATGTCATAATTTATGGATATGATTTTAATATTCATGCATGATTTTTAGATATTTGTGTATTGATTTTTTATTTTTAAGTTTTGTTAGAAAATCATTCAAAAATAAAATCATCGAAAATAACTAATACTTAGGGAAACAACATATTTAACATCAATTACTCCCCATTTAAGCAATTCTTTGCATAAAAAATGGGTAGAAATAAAATGAAAATAAGATGTGAATGGATAGGAAGAAGATGAAATCACATATTTATCTGGAGTTACTTCCCACCATTAAGATGAAAATAAGATGTGAATGGATAGGAATAAGATGCAATCACATATTTACCGGGAGTTACTTCCCACCATTATTTATGTTTTGCTTAACACTTATGTATAAGTATACTTACTAGTGGTTACTACCCACTAAAATTTATGAAGTCCTTGTGCCTTGCCAAGATATTATTTTATCAACTTCACATCTCAATTTATTAGTTCTTCTTAAAGCAAGACTTGATTTTTCCAGTGACCACTATTAATTTAGCATTGGCTAATGTAAATTATAATTTTCTATGGAAATTTTCCAAAAACATAATTTCTAACTTAAATGGCAAGGACTTCTTGTTTAAAAGATGATTTCAAAATTTATGAGGTATTTGCAACCTCCACTCATATACCAATTATTTGTATTACAACAACACTACATAAATTAAATGACACATAAATATTTTGATGATTATAAATGTTAATCAACCACATAATTTATATAGTTATTCTAAAGATTAGCATTCTTACATCATTTATCTAAATATACATTTATGATGAATATAGAAATTGAAACATAATAGTTTTAATAAATACATGTTCATAAATGTATATCAAATTATTTTATAATATAATATATTTATATTATCCATTTTAAATTATAACATTAATATAATATAAATAAATAATTTTAATTTTAAATAATTATATAAAATATTATAAATATTATATAGTAAAACTAATAAATAAAATCTATGAAATTAATAAATGGAAGTTGACACCTGCAATGTTAACCTAAATCAACCTAAATCAATGGCCAGAATCACTTTGGCCAGTCACAAATATTATACGGTTCGTAGAAATTTGCAGCTTCGTAGAAATTTCCATGGCATTACGACGAAAGAACCCATCGGACTCCTACGACCATCAGTACGCGGAGGAAGAACGCAAACAGTTTTAAAAAGACTTGGAGAAAGAAACACTGTTATAATATTTATTGTTTGCTCATACGCGTGGACCATTATTTGGTCAATTTCTATCCCTCTTCCTCGTCACTTCTTAAAATTTATAATTCAAATCTAACTTGTAGATCATCAGCGAAAAACTGTGCAGATATATAGAGAACATAGTGAGGCAATTTGTATAACCGGCTCTTCAAAATAGATCAGATGCCCATGCCGGTAGAACTATACAATGATGGGAAGGGGCAGGGAGAATTCATGAACTTTCCAGGCTTCAGATTCTATCCCACAGAAGAGGAACTGGTCGGCTTCTATCTGAAGAAAAGGGTCCAAGCGGGCCACCCCTGGACCTCGATAGAATTATGCCAACCTTGGACTTGTATCGATACCAGGTGGGCATAAATTATTTTTGGTTTTATGTAGTTTAATAGTTAGATGAGAAAGTTTGGTCTTACTAACATAAATGATTTCTGTTTCTATATAATCTAATAGTTGGGCGAAGAGATTTGATCTCATCAGTATTGTAGTCGGACATAGCTTTTTAAATTGAAAAAAAAATTATATAAAATTTTTCAACTAAATGTTTCGTATTCTTGCAGGTTTGGTTAATGAAGGTGGGGAGAAGCAATGGTTCTTCTTCGTTCCAAGAGATCATAAGCAGTCATGCCCTCGGCCTAACAGATTGACGGTTTCTGGTTACTGGAAGGCTACTGGTTCAGTTAGAGCAGTTCGCAACTCCCAGCTTCAGTGCATCGGTCTGAAGAAAATTCTGGTGCTTTATAAAGGAAAAGCCCCACTGGGGCAAAGAACGGACTGGATCATGAACGAGTACAAGTTGCCAGATTTCAGACCACCAATGCACAAGGTCACCAATTTTCCTTTCATGTGTGCAACATTTTTGTTTTTAAAAAGGCCAGAGGTTTAACCCCAAGAGCCAGATCTATTAATGGTGAAGGAAGTTAGCAACTACAGGTTTTCTAATCGGTTTTTCTTTTCTTTTTAAATTAAAGAGTGCTTTTTTTTTAATTATCAAAGATAACTTTACAAGCTTCATAAAGTGGATAGGTTTGCATTAATATTATTCTTTTAATTGTTAATGGAGGAGATTATATGTATACGGAGACTGGAGTTGAATTTAATTTAATAGTAGATAAGTTGAAAGGTTTCCCAGTGGATTATATTAATTGTAGATTTTTTAATATGTATAGAAAATTTTGATTATAGATTTTTGAATAGATATAAGGAAAAATAAACAAATGATTTTATTTTTATTAATTAGATTTTAAAACTTGCAATCGCACTTGAGATAGTATGAGAAAAGAAAAATCCACCCTTAAAATCTGTTTGTTTTATTTTTATTTTTTGTATTTTATGATTCTTCATCCTGAATTAAAATGAGAGTATTGGAAAATTTTGACATTTTGTACATATTATATTCTTTGAAGTTATACTGAGGAATTGGAATTGGTTTGTTGAGATGAAGGATACTGTGTTATGCCGGATATACAGAAAGGCTGTTTCTCAGAAATCAATTGAAGAACGAGCAATGCTGGATTACGTTCAAAGAGAAGAGCCAGTTGTTTCAGGGGACAAATTCAAAGAGAAATCTCATTCAACCACCGTTCATGAAAGCTCTCAAATATCAAGCACAATGAAAACAATATACTGAAAACAAGGGGGGAATATGTTCTTCTGCTCTAGGTAAACCAGAGGAAGAAACTAATGTGTTTGAGTGCCTAGAACCGATAATGTTTTGTGAAGAAACTATGGCAATGAAGAACCCTAAATCCTACAAGCTACCGGAATTAGAGTTGCCCAATAGCGACTCCTTACTTTCTCCTGCCCACCCCGTCGTCGTTCCATATTCCATTATCTTAGATAGCATAACCCCTGCCTTATAAACTGATGACTGTTGTAGATTTGTTGCTCAACTAATTCAAACTTCTAATGAAAGGGTGCTGAGAATTATTATTTATGCCTTATGTATGTGGAAATCTGTGAATTGAATTTTGGACTGGCCGGTTGACGGCCTGAGGTGTCTTCCTTCCCAGCGCGCTATTTAAAATATTTATTTCCTTTCTATTGAATATATAGTAGTATATTTATATAAATTAAATAGTAAATATATATATATATATATATATATATATATATATCAATCAGAAGGAATATTTATTTACGTTCTATTGAGTATATAGTAATATATTTATATAAATTAAATAGTAAATTTGTATATATATCACAATTTTGAAAGCAAGTTAGGTGATTTTTTTTGTAGTTAATCTTTTATCCCCGTTGAATTTAGGAGGCACTTTTAGATATCTGTAGTATATTTATATAAATTAAATAGTAAATTTGTATTTATATCACAATCTTGGAAGGAAGGTAGGTGATTTTTTTTTAAGCTAATCTTTTATTCCTATCTTAAATAGCTAGCACTTTTAGATATATGTCTGGAAGGGAACAATAAATATGAAAACATTTTATATCTTTATATATTTCATATTTTAAAAAATGATAAAAAGTTAATTAAATTATAATTTAATTGCAAATTATTATTATTATTATTATTAATTATAAAAAGAATTAATAAATTAGTTAAATATAAATGTATTTCCCAAAATATGTAGTAATATAATTAACTATGGATATTGAGGACCATTTTATCATAGAGAATTTTAATTTGTAAATAGCTCGTTTTACAATATCATGAGGAATATCATGACTTATCAAAATCATATGTTTAATTTTACTTTTTCTTTAATTAATTAATTTGAGATAAATTAAATAGAAAAAAATAATTAACTTAGTAATAAATATTAATCCTTATGAAATTTCCATTATAATTTTTATTTTTTTTGTTATAATTTTCACATACCTTTATCAAGTTCTTGTTAGATTATTCACAAATTCACAAAAATCCAGTCTTTGCTCTTTCTATTATTCTCTTGAGATCCCTGTTATATTCTTCAAATTTTCTGTTAAAACTTTCAATTTTTTGAAATACTTTTGCAAACAGTTTCTTTTGCTGATTTGGAAGCATTTTTCCAAATAAACCCTTCTGAGGTGATAGGAAAACTAACTCTGCCACCATTGTAATATCTCTTGGTATTATTTACACTAAAATTAGAGATTTCTCCACATAAATTACTAGCAAATTATATAACTTCACACCACATAAATTACTAGAAAATTATATAAAATTTGCAATAAATCCAGAAACTAAATAAAATTTTACTGCTTTAGCAATTTTTAATAATAGATTCTTCAAAGAAAATTTAAATAAAATTATAGAGATAGAAAATGGTGAATGAGCCCTGAAAATGTTGGTCCTACGTGATTCAGACCTCCTTGTTGGTACAAACTTAACCATCTAATTGAGATAACTCAACCCTCGTTGGAGACGAATAAATTTAATCGTTTTCTAGAATAGCTTGGCTCCTCAACTAATGTAATGATTCAAGCTTGCTATAAAGTCAATTATTAGCTAGGGTAGTTTTACAACCATTATATCAAGTGCCACCAATTAGGGTGTGTATTTTAACACTGAAATACATGGAAATATAATAAGGGTTTCTCCATCATATTGTAAGCTAACACAGCTCTTGGAATATTTATCAAAATAGTAATGCTGAATCATATCTCAATCAATTCTTATATTTCTCTTCATAACTCCTCTATTCAAAATACCATGGGTGGTATAATTATACCATAGTTGATACCATGGGTCATTAAAAGATGATGGATATTTTCTTTATATCCCATTGTAATTCAATTAGTCATTTCATATTATTTTATGTCACTTTTATCTATAAGTGAAAATGAACAATTAGATCAAAGTTATTGGAAAGGGACATCATAGAATTGTAATAATTCTTTGACTTAGCCCTAATTTTGAATATATTTTCATAAGCAAAACGGTTTTTGGAATCCTTAAAGGAATGAGTAGATTTATATACTCTACCTTCAAATTGGACAAAGAAACCTGAGCTTGTCATTTTCTCATTGAACTTAGTACTCCATTCAAACATGTACCTACCAGTAGATCTCCTTCTATATACATTCCTTACCCAATCAGACCTATATATCCATTGAGTGTGGGTCCTTTACGAAATCACTATGTATGAAATGAAATATTTATAAGTACCTCACAAATTATTGGGGACCCTCTTCAATGAAGCATAATGTTCACATCCAAGGTGACAGATCGAATCACGACTCAAAGTGCTTAGGTAATGCCAGGTTTGAGATAGCCCATAACATAAATTAAACTACCAATTTTTCTATCAGAAATAAAAAAAAGTGATATCCTCTAGTGTTGTAGGACACTACTCAATTGAAAGTTTACTTCCCTTAGAAATTGAAACTCTAAATGTCCTACAAACTACCATGCTAAAACATTGTATCATAGAGTTTACATACTTACTCTAGACCAACCAAGGCTTTATAATTGCTCAAACTCTCTTGATATCCATTCTAATATGTACTTTGTATCCCTCAAGTACTTCATATCAAATTGTCTTTAAATATAAGAATTAAATCATGAATCACATCCTTACTATTACAAAAGAACAATGAAACATCCACTTATAGAGTGATAACAAGGAATTGACTACCATATTATTTGTAATACATAACGATCGAATTTTGGATCTTTGAAATCCTAACCCAATGAAAAATAATCAATATTTTTGTACCATACTCTAGGAGACTATTTGTAAACATATAAAGACTTATAATTTGCAAACCAACAACTTTTTTCCTTTTTGAATGAAGTGAGCTAGTTGTGTGATATAGATCTCCTCCTTTAGGTCACCATGTGGAAATGCTATTTTCACATCCATTTATTTTATCTATAAATCAAAATATTTTCCTAGAGATAATGGGAACATAATAGATGTTAACTTGGAAAATGGGTAAGATATTTCATCAAACTATACACCCTTAATTTGGGAGTGTCATTTTGCAACCAAAATTTCCATTTAAACCGATCTTATTTTTTAACATTCATTTACATCCACTATTGGAAATGTTGTCATTGATGGCAAAGGAGACCACATAGAAGAGAGAGAGAAAAAGAGGCAGCAAGATGCAAAGAGGGTCGAGCAGCAGCAAAAGAAGCAATGCAGTAAAAGACTGAGGACGCAGAGACAGAGAAAGGAGGCACAACTAGAGGAGGCAGAGCTGTGAGATGAAATGGTCGAACAACAGAGGATGCAGAGACAGAGAAAGGAGGCAGAACCAGCGGAGGCAGAGCAGCAGAGGCAGAGCTAGAGAATATAGAAGCAGAGATGAAACGGTCGAGCAACAGAGGCAGAGACAGAGAATACAGAGGTAGAGCCGTTAACAAACAGTGAAATGATCAAGCAAAGGTGGAACCGAGAAGATAAAATACAGTGGGGTTAGGTGTATATGGGATAAAGCACAATCTATACATTTAAACGAAATATGAAGGTTTAATAAACAATTGATGCGAAATTATAAAATACCAGAACCCTGAGTCAAAGACGGAACCAGGAGGAATAGTGACGACGGTTTCAGTGGAAGAAACAACCTGTATCACACTGCCCTTAAGTGGTAAGCTGAATTCACCTTTTTGAATGCGATGTATGTTATGGACTGACGCGTGGCAAAAAGTGGTTTGTAAAAACCACGTTCATCGTGTGAATTTGGAGCGTTAACGCTCGGAGATTGAAAAAACGCGATAAGCATTCTATCCGTCCAATCCAAGGTGTTGGGGAATCAACGGTGGCCACGATCGCATGATGAACGAGAGTTAACTCGAGAAAAGTATCTGTGGGGCTGAAATTTTTAATTTAATATATGGTTTTGATATTCAATGATGAGATCGGTGATAATTTTTTTTATTATAAAGGTTTCATGACATAATACGGGTCAAATATTAATGGTTTTAACGCTTGACTCTGGGATTATGCATACATGGTGATATATATATATATATATATATTTTTTGATAAAATTTGAAACCTATATGAAATGAGGTGCGGGCTGGTCTTATGTTAAAGTTAATACATTGGTCTTCACACTAGTCAGGGAATTATATATATATATGTTAATATATATATTTGTTGGTACGAGATAATGGAACCATAGGCATGGAAGGGTATGGAGTTAGTTGATATATATATATATATATATATATATATATATATATGCGCATGTAATGAGCTAACCAAAGTTGTGGTTTGGACTTACAATATATCATACGAAGGGTAAGCCTAGAGCATATATATATAGTGGGTCGAACTCTGCTAGGGTGAGAACCTTTGTTTTATTGAGCTATTAAAGGTTGATTTCATATATGTATGTTGAAATAAGTTGGTATGCAGATATATATAAGCTGTGGGCCCAAAACATTATTTTAATGTTTGAATATAAACCAAATATAATACGCAAGTGGGACCCCCTACATGAAATTTTGAGAATCTTAACCCAAGCTAGAGGATACATTAAAGCTGAAGCAGAAATTTTATATATATGCAATGCCTTATATATGTTGCACTTTATATAAAAGGGACCAAAGCATATATATATTTATATGTAGCGTTCGATTGTTCAAGTTTAATACAAACGAAGTTATATAAGGTGGGACCCTCACAAATTGCATCGGAGAAAAGTGTAGCAGTGGAATGTGTTGAAAAAGTTCCGATTGAGATGCGGACCCGATGGGTTTATAAACCATGATTGATATATGTTTGAGTTTCGGCATCAAAGTGAACCATCGCATCGGCACAGCGAAGTGAACAGTGTTACATCGCATTGGAGCGACCCATCGCATTGGCAATGTGAAGTGAACAGTGTTACATCGCATCGGAGCAACCCGTCGCATCGGCGCAGTGAAGTGAACAATGATTGATCGCATCAGAGGAGAATATAACATTAGAGCATTCTATGGAAAGGAGCAATTGCGATTATCGAATCAAGACATTAGCAAAGGCTCATCGCATCGGAGCAAAAGTAAAGTTCGGCGAGTGGGCCCGAAAGGGTATTTTGTGTATTAAAATGATCTATTATCATTATATCGCCGAAATTTATTTGAGTTATATAGCACGGCAGTTCATATGTTAAAAACGCCTCATTATTATGCCGAGAATTGAATTGCATTATATAAAAAGCGCAGTTACATATACGCAGGAGTTACGCAACAACAATGAACAAAAAAGGCATACAGAGAAGAAAAAGACAGACACAGTCACAGAAAATACAAATACGCAGTGATCCAAGAGGCTGAATGAGTTGAGCTGGAGTTCTCATTGTAATTAAATGTAAATTTTTTAATTATTTTGTATTGTTTGTGATGCATTGGCAAGTCTTAGGAAGAAAACAAAAATCCCACTGTAATATTAAAATTAGTACATACAGTTATATTTTTCTAAGTGAGCTGGAAAAGAAATGAGAAGGAAGAAGGCTAAGAGGTATGGCTATCCATTTTGAATTCCTTGAGGAATACAAACATTCATAAGGAAATCTCTATAAATTATATCACTTTGATACACATAAAACAGTTAGAGAGTGAGGTTAGAGAATGCAGAATATGAAGAATTGAGGTAGAGAAGATAAGAAAAAGAGGAGCAGAAAGAGATGCTACAGAATAGAGCTGATATCTGAGGTAAATCAACAAATATTTTCTTTTGATTGAATGAGGAAGTTGGAGCTTCCCTATCAAGTTGAATATTAATAGATGTCAGTTGTAGCTGACTGAGGTTGGAGCCTCTTGTAGGTTGGTACCTGCAGAAAATCAGTGGTGAGAGGGAGTTGGAGCTTGCCTTTGCATCACAAAAATAATAAGATGTGGTTTTCTCCCTTTATGGGTTTCCACTTATATCTGCTGTCTCTGTGTGTGTTGCCTCTGTGTTGATATGTTCTATTCAATATTCTTAATGTTTTCTACTCTCATAATAAGATTGGTGTCACAGTAACTTACTACTTGCTGCTACATATTAAGACTGTTCACATATTAAAGTTGGTTATAAAATCTAGTTGTAAATAAGCTTGATGAAAAGTTTAAAAAGCTCATGTATGTGTTAAACTGATTCACCCCCCCCCCCTCTCTCAGTTTAACTAAAGATTCAACATCCACTAAGTTTCGATACATAATTCCATTGTACAAAGTCCCACAAACTATTGTTTCTAAGTGCAACATGGAAAATGTTTAGATATAGATTTCACCTATATGCTATTTCTCCATTTTTTTCGTAAATAAAATTTCTAATTTCCATTTTTTTCTAAAATTTATTTTCCAATATCTAGTAATATTTACCAATGCTTGTACACTTTAAGATATGTATTGATCCTTAAAATTTCTCTTGAAGTGCAATCATTTCTTCATCCATGGAAAATATCCAAAATTCATTATCTTCCATTTCTATTATCTGTTTCATAGTTTTAGGCTCATTGATGTTAATAAATAAATAAAATATACTTTTTAGACCAAAATGACTATTATTATACTTGTCTAGTTGTATTTGTTGTTGATTGGATATCCTTAAAGTTTGAGCTGAATTTTCTTTCTTGTCTTTTGAACTGTATAAAACCTCCTCCCCATCAAGTCCATCATGAAATTACTGTTCAATTTTTTATTCATATTTCTCGATATTAGGTGGTAGCTAAACCACTAACTTCTTATTTTATTCGGGATACAACACTATGAGAGAAGGCTTGACTTTTTTGAAAATAATATTCCTACTATACACAATTTTTATAGCCATAGGATCCCAAATCTTGCACCTTCTCATGCCTACACCATAGCTTATGGAGATCATATCATAGCCTTGTTATGAAACTTTTACCACTTCTCCTTAGGAACATGAACATATGCCTTACAACCAAAACTAATAATATATGCACGCGAGAGATGAAAAACCATATAGATCTTGGTAAAGGGATTATCCAAAAAAGCTAATGTAGGGGACTTGTTGATAAACTAAATTTTAATAGCAACCATTTATGTGTAAAACCGCTTCCCTAAGTTGGCTCCATTAAGAATACTTATTCCTCTCTCCACGATCATTATGTTCATCAATTTTCCACTCCATTTTGTTGAGGGATATATGGAGTTGTCTTATGATTTTTGATGTCATTCTCCTTATAAATTATCAAACTTCGCAGAAAATAGCTCACCACAATTATTAGTCCTCAACACCTTAATTATCTCACCAATATAATTTTCCAAGAAACCTTTAAACTCAAACCAATTTAAAACATACGATTTAATTTCAAGAAAATATACCAATATCCTTCTAGAATAATTATTAATCAATGACACATAATATAAAGTCATATAAATTGAAGAAAATTTTATTAGACCAATACACTAGAATGAATTAAGTAGAGAAACCAAAATTATTTGTAAGAACTAGAATAAAATTGAAAATGGTTTTATTTTCCGCATATAAAATGCTTGCAAAATTTAATTTCAATAGCAATTCAATGAATCCATAAAAAAATATTTTACAATGTGTATATGACATTCTTACCTAAATGGCTCTAACGTTTGGTGCCATAACATTGTCTTTTATAAGTAACTTTCCTTCTAAATCAAGAACTTCCTTATCTTCCACGAAAGAATGACCATCAAAAGTAGATATAGGTGTAGATCTTATAAATGTCCCCATTGTATAAATTGAATCACTATTACAGTAAATGGTGTATACTTTAAGCTAGAAAAAGTTCCCACATGAACACTCTTATTGGGAACAATGGCTCCTTGAAATGCCTTAAACCATTTATTAGAGAAAATAACATGTATACCTACATACTTAAGTTTTCTTTGTGATACTAGGGTCCATGCTAGACCCAAAATGGTAAAAAATCCGCTAATCCTCTCTACATTGCAAACAAAATCTAATTAAGAATCCACTATAGTCAATTATGTTGTGAGGAGAGCCAACACTAAGGTATATTATTCCAGCATCATGTTTCTCATATATTTAAAACTAGTGCTAATGTGAAGTCATATGGAAGGAAGTTCCAGAGTCTATCAACCACATATTATAGCTTTCCATGGGTTACCATAGATGTAAAAAAGGAATCTCCACCATCCTATTGAGGATATCATTTAGACTCATTAATATATTCAATATTTTCCTTCTTATTCTTATTTTTCTCTTCTTTGTGGTTTCTTTTGACAGGATCAATGTTGTTGTAGTTTCGTTGGAAAAGTAACTAGTTTCAGTCTTTATAATTGTTGTTGTACTCATTTCAATATGTATCTTATGTCACAAAAAAAAAAGAATAAATATAAATTAATTATTTTAAAGCGTGCGTTTAATGCTTTTCATTGATGGTATTGTAGCAAAAAGCATGTTATTCATGTTTCTAGGGTTTCTTAGGTCAAAGGATTTATTGTCATGATTCAAAAGAGTCAACATCATGTTTAAAAGACATTTCTGTGAAAAATATATCTTGTAAAAGAATTAATTTTGGGTATATAAAGTCCTAGAAACCTCAAAAGTAAAATTCAGCCATATAAGCTTCAAATTGGCCTAAGAAGGGGAATTCAACCCCTTGGAAAGGCTATATAAAGGAGAACGTTCAACCTCATTTGGCACTCATCATCTCAAGTTCGATCTCAAGAGAATAAATTTGATATAAGGCTAGAAGAGGCAACAACAGAGGAGTGAAGGTCTATAAGGAAAAAGGAATCCAGGAAGTCAAACAAAAACTTGTTTTTGGTCTCTATCTCTGTCACACGTGCAAAATTCTAGGGTTTCGTCAGGTATAAAGTATGTTGAAATTTCATATTTGAGTTACAATAGGATGAATTATGATATGAAGTTTTTGAGAGAAGGAATACTTTGTATTGATGTCGTTGAAATTGGAAGGATTTCTCTTTATCAAAGAAGGATCTCTTGAAGAAGTAATAATAGGGTTTTCTACATCTATTATAGGGTCGAAGTTGCAGGGTCGAATTTGTGGTCGAAGTTGCAAGTAGAAGCTGGCTGATGCTGGATTGAGCTATGTGATATGATTCTCTTGGAAGGGTCGACTTTGTACTTGGTGGAGGATTTTATCTAGAGTTTAGGTCTTAATTGTATCATTTGAATCAAATTCTATAAGAAGAGAAGAGTTTTCTAGGTTTTCCCCTTGGATGGATCTTTCCTTGGCTTGGAGCTTACTATATGTTTCCACTATCTTTACTGATTTTACTCTTTATATTTTTTTCATGATAAGGATCTAATAAAAGAATGAAATAATAATAATAAAAGCTCACAAACAAGTATTAAGGTTAAGGAAAATTGAAATTAATAACTTCGATATTGCATTTTCCCAACATGGTATTTGAGCTAAGGTGAACAAGAAGGTAGCTGGAAGGATCATCTCATGGACACAAGAAGGGTTTGATAAGGGGAATATTTTTTCATAATACTAAATCAAGACATCATAAAATGAAATAAGGAGATTGGAAGGAGATCTATTCAAAGGATCATTGGAAGATATCCTTGAAGGAAGTTGGCAGCATCATATCATTCCTTCAAGCTGTTGAAGTCTCTTTGAAAATATTGAAAGCCTCAATATAGATGGAGAGATCATTGGAGAAGGAAGGATTTTGATTGAAAATTAAGTATGATATTATTACTATATGTCTGAATCTATAAGTCATATGGGTTCTTTTTGCAAAGAAACAAATAAGCTCATTGGCTCATCAAATTTCCTAGCATGGAAGAAAAGGATTGACCTAACACTTACAAAGCATGAAGTAATGGAGTATGTACTTGGTAAAGTCATTGAACCTAGTAAATAAAATAATCAAGAACCAGAAAAATATAAGAAAGGAGAAGTTAGGACACAAAGGATCATTATTAAATCCAAATTAAGGATCTTCTTGTTCCATTTGTTGCAAATTTGAAGATTTCTAAGGATGTGTATGTCAAACTAGTGAATTTGTCCTCTATGAGTACATTAGGGCAAAATATGTCTTTGAGAAATAAAATATATAAAATTAAGAAGTCAAAGTATGAATATATGGCTTCCTTTCTAATGAATATCTCTTAATTAAGATATCACTTGTAGGGGCTTGGGGAAACAATTTATGATTCAAAAATAACCATATGACCATCTGTGTACTAAATTCATTTCCACAAGAATTTAGTAGCTTTGAAACAAGTATATACTATAAGAAAGATTCAACTCCTTTGATGTGTTGTGGGCTCAACGTATCTTGGAAGAAACTAGGATGAAGGCAAAGGATTATATTGGATAAGATGAAGAGTATCAAGATTTTATTGCAAGATTCAAAAAGATGAAGAAGGGAAAGTTTGGAAAGTCCAAAAAGAAATATTCCTGCAAGGTTAAAATATTTAGGTGCAATGATTATGTACACTTTAATAGGGACTATTGAAGTAATGAAAAAAAAAAGAGAGAAAATAAGCGAGGCTCACATTAGGGAAATTTTGAGGTCTAAAATGGGCCTCCGAAGGAAATTATAAAATAATAGTGGAAATAATAAAATAAAATCATATTACATTATCAAATTTTAGAGGGAAAAAAGAAAAAAAACTACCTTTTCAACTCGTATTTTCAACTTATCTTCTTATGGGTTTACTCAAATTTCGAGTAGGAACACTTGTTGGATGCCAAATTTGATTCCTCATCCAAGGAGTACCCATGTTGCATACATTCTATGGATCCCACTACATGAAAAATCAGAAATACATGAAAACTTGTTTCCAATCATAGTTTTTCATATATTTCTCATTTTTCGTGTAACAAGGTCCATCGAAAGTATGCAAAATGGGTACTCCTTGGATGGGGAATTAAATTTTTCATCCAACGAGTAATCATGTTTGAAATTTGAGTAAAACCTTAGGGAGATAAGTTGGAAGTACAAGTTGAAAAAGTAATTTGATTATTGTTTAATATTTTTACCTTTTTACCCCCAAAATGGTGAATTGTCCCCCATGGTTGACATCATCACCCTGAATCCTATTGGTTCTTATAAGTTTTATTTTGGTTGTACATTTTTCTTAGGAGGCCCATTTTAGACCTCAAAAGCTCTCTAATGCATAGCCAGGGAAATAGGAGAACCTGAGAAGAAGCTGAAGAAAGAAGAATTCAACGATATTTAGTATTAAAGAAGGCATCCTCTCTATCAGGTTCCTTGAGAAATTGGTCTGTCATTTTTATAGTATGTGTTGTTATTTACTATATAAAAGTCTTTATTTTATATATAATATCAGATTTAGAGTCTACTTGCTAAAGTTTCCTTGTAGAAATCATCTAGTATTTAAAAGATAGACCATTTTGCATATTTTTGTTCATCTAGGCACTATCTAACATTATGCTACAAGTAGTAATATTGGGAAGGTGAATCATCATGATCCTGTAAGAACCATCACTTTGAAGTTTCTTGGAAGAAGAATTATGAAAAGGTTAGTATATATTCCATTTAGTATGGAAAATATTTTTTAAAGGGATGAAGGAATGAAATGGGTTAGTTTGCAGAATCATTATAGGGAATATAGATTATTGAATAAAATCATGTGAAATACATATTTAAAGTAACTCTTGGGTAGGGTTCAGATGTATAAGAATCATGTAAAAGAAGTTGGTCATAAAATATGTTGAGTAAAATTTTCATTTGATTATATGATGCTTAAAATGAATATTTTGACTTACTCAAGAATGAATAAAGGTTTAGTATTTTCTCACTAGATTATATGAAATAATTATTAAAATATTGTATAGTCTCCAAAAGAAAAATTGTAACTTGGTAATCAAGTTCGATCCTTGGGAACTTTGATGCATGAAGGAAGATTCAAGTGGAGATAGACCATGAGGATGCTGTTGAGAATATCATAATGATGAGGTAAGTCTAATATTGATAATTGTTGACGGTCATTTGGTTAACATATTATTTTGAAAAATAGAAAGTTATTGCAGGAATATATGAAAAATGTTGAGGGAAAGCTCAACATAAGATGCCTAGCAATTGTGAAGTCAATATGTATTCATCCTGGGATTGAACGGTAGCAATGCAAGAATATAACCTAAAGGCAAACAAGAATAATCACTTTAATGAAGAAGCTGTGGTCAACTTGAAGTTTGGAAAGACTCAATATAATGCCTTCATCTATGATGACAAGATGGAAGTGATAAGCATACTAGATCCTGTCACAAGATTGAAGAGTAAAGAGAGCTCCATGATACTTCAGAAGGAAGGAAGCTCGATACAAGAGATGCAAAGAAAAGAGGGAGCCATGTAGCTATGAATAACACATATATAATACTCTTATAAAGACAAGCTATAAATCTTGTGGTGTTTACTTCCAAAATTGAAAGGAATTATAGAATTTCCTCTCGATTTGAGAGGGAGTAAAGGAGTCTCCTTGAATATGATCAACGATCTATTCCACTATCAAAAGGGAATATGGATATCCTATTTGGTTGAGAAGGAGTGATGATGGAAATCACATGTGCATTCCCTTGTTCATGTATTAGGACTAAAAACCATAAGTGTATGTGAAGGTAATGAAGAAAGAATGGTGGAGGATTGGATAAGCATATGTAGTTTCCTTGAGGATGGACAATCCAAGAAAGGAAAGGTATTGGCACTCTTTGAGGATGAGACATGTATCCAAGATAAGAATATGAATACTCATATAAGTAAATACCTTATGAACATCTGGATGGGGTATGCACCTTGTAGAGCTAGTGCAGTGTCACATGTAAATCCTACTAGCATAATTCTCTTAAATAAAGTAGAGCTTGTCTAGTTAGGCCTCCAAGATAGTTATGGTCATAATGATGATGCTTACAATTGGTTTATCAATCCGAATCTTATTATGAAAACTCTTTAGTTTGAGAATGATGTTGTACTGGTTATAATGATAATGAATACCTCCCTAGTTAAGAGGGAGTGTTGGAAAAGTCACTAGTTTCGGCCTTAATAATTGTTTTTGTACTCATTTCAATATGTATATTATGTAATAAAAAATAAAAAATAAAATAAAAAGTTATTATTTTAAAGCACGAGATTCATGCTTTTTATTAATGGTCTTCTAGCTAAAATCATGTTCTTCATTCTTCTAGGGTTTGTTAGGTTATAAGATTTATTATCATAAGTCAAGAGAGTCAACATCATTTTTACAAGACCCTTCTAGGAAACATATATCTTGTAACATAATTTATTTTGTCTCTAGAAAGTCGTAGAAACCTCCAAAGTAAAATTCGACCCTAGCATCTTAAACTTGGCCTAAAGAAGGGAATTTTACCCATTGGAAAAGCTACATAAAGGAGCATATTTGAGACCTCATTTGACACTCATCATATCAAGTTCTATCTTAAGAGAAGAAATTCAATCTAAGGCTAAAATAGGCAAGAAAGGAGGATCAATGGTCTAATGAAAATAAATCCAAGAATTCATGGAAAAACTTGTTTTGGGGCTCTATCTCTCTCACATGTGCAAAATTGTCGGGTTTTTGTAGCTACAAAGGAGTCCAAAGTTGCAAATATGAGTTGTAGTAGGAAAAATTATAGTATCAAGTTGTTGGGATAAGGAATACTCTGTCTTGACCTTGTTGACCTTGGAAGGATCTGTATTGATCAAAGAAGGATCTCTTGAATAAGCTAGATTAGGGTTGATATAATAGCTACATGGACGAAGTTGTAGGACAAAGTTGCAGGGTTGAAACAAAGTTTCACCTGGAAGCTAGTAGATGCAGGATTGAGCTGCGGTGATATGATTCTCTTGGAAGGGATGACTTGGTAATTGGAGGAGGACTTGGTCTAGGGTTTGGCTCTTCATTGTCTCATTTGAAGCAAATTCAAATGAAAATATCCCAAAACATTTGGGCTTAAAAACGATCTTTAAGAAGATTAGAAATATTCTAAAAATGATATTCTTTTATGAGTTTCATCATATCTTAAGACAACATCACTCTTTAAGTGACTCAACTAAAGTTGGCACCACATTAGCATAATGGAGACGTAGAATTAATGAAATTCAAATTTTAAAGCCCCTTGCACAGTCCGATGGGAAATTTAATAATGGGTCAATTGTGCGAAATGACATCCAAGTCAGTAACGAGCCATATATTGGCCATTATGAAATAAGGTGGGTTGTGGGGAAGTGATATGCCTCTAGCTTAGAGATTATTACAAATGTGTGGGTTGTTCCATCAAGAAATGGACTTCGATTCTTCCTTGGTTTTATTGATGAGTGAAATTGTGATATAGTATTGAGAAAATGAGATATTGGAGGTAGTTTGGTAGTTCAGAATGAAATGGAGAGGATGCGCTTTTAATGTCAACATGTTTAACATTTTATGGCACAATGTGGGTATATTTCACTCATATGAATATACTCTAGATGATGCTATCCACATGATGTTGGATGGTCATCAAGAGGGTTCTCGTAATCATACATGCAATTGGAGATTTACATGCATAAATTCTTGAAGAAAATATGATGGTTGATGATGTTTTTTTATGGAAGTAGTCTACTTGGATGTTGACAAGGAACAATACAATACAAGCTCAACCACCCTCAGATATGGTGGTGGTGGGCATCGCAAGACCTTCTCACTAGAAATTCCATTGGATGAAAAGGTAAAGGGGATTGTTTCTTTTTTACTTTTGGAAACTTCATGCAATTTCCTAGTTTCTATTTTGGGGGTGCAGAGAATTTGGATAAGTTTTCTTTAGAGGACTCAACTAGGGCTCCCTACAAGGAGGAATAAGTTGTATGGGCATAAATCTAGGTTGAGATAACATTTGGTCCAAGAGGAGAGAAGGAGGCTTGAGGTAGGACCAAATTGGTAGATCATTTCTTCATCACCCCTAACAAAAAATTAGTTGTTATCTACACTATGTTCGACATATGGGAATTAGATATTGTTAATTATTACGTTGTTGGAGATGGAACTATGGCTATTGGCTAAAATAATTGGGATCAAAACAAGTCAGGGATGGAAAAGTAGTTTAGAATTTATGTTATTTCTTAGTGATGTGTTCATCCTATAGATGATTTTGTTCTCTATTTTTTTTATTTTCCGGGTGTGAATATTTTCCTTTCTATCTCTAGAGTCTTTAGGGAAATGTGGTAAGTGTATGGCTTCAGAAGAATATAAAATTGCTTCGACAATAATGAGACATTGTGTTAGGTTTGATATCAGGGTTGGTGATTGAAACTCTCTGTTTTTTGACGGAAAAATTTAGTTTTAGGGAGAGGAAGGCTGAGAGTGCAAGCCTATAAAGGCCTAGATCCTTTTTATGTCACTTTTCATTCACCTCCTTTAGAAAATATTTTCCTCTTCTATAGACTTAAAATTCCTCTATATATTCTTGTTACCTCTTGATAACTCTTGTTCCATCAAAAGATAAAGGGATTTTAAACTTTGTGATAGATCAAAAGGATATTTAAGCTTCCTAGCTTGAAAATGCACGATGTGCCATGGTTGTATCAAAAAATACACACCAACATTAATGTAAAAGGCTCTAAATGCCCCAATTTAAATTTATGGAAAACTAAAGACTTCATAAATTTGTCAATGATTTCTTTATTTTTTTAATTCAAATTCTTTATGAAGACTGGTTGGATAAGTCTTCACTATAAAAACATTGACAATCTAAACATTATCCATATTAAAAATAATTTCATTTTTAGATTTATATGCAATCCATTTTCAAAGAAAACATTAAACCATTTACACCTGGGATAAAAGTACAACTTAGCACTAGCCATTAAACACTAAACAATTACATCATGTTATTAATATAAAGAAGTTTATACACTTATTTGAGTTACCGTAACTTTCTGAAATGGAGTTGAAGCTAAAGCTTTGGCTACATATCAAGTGTTCAAATGTTTATAGAAATAATTAAAAGGAGATATTTTTATTTTAGACTCATTCATAACCATCCCTGGTCTAGAGAATATTAGCCTCCTCTTTGTCCATAGTTTTCTTATTGTGAATAATGGTGTTGATGCTTAAATATTTTTAGAATGGTTTTTTCCTATTAATCTTAGAGTACATTTCAACTCACTTCCTAGTAAAATGCAAGATAAAGAGTGTTGTAACTTGAAAGTTGGTTATTAGTTCTGTTTGAGCCACTACAAGAATAATCACGGCCCCATTTTCAGAATGTTTTTTTCCTACTAATGTTAGAGTACATTTCAAATTTATGTCAAACTAAAGGCTTCATAAATTTATCAGTGATTTCTTACTCGGCTACTTCAAATGCTATATGAAGACTTGTTGGAGAAGTCTTCACTATAAAACATGGACAACCTAAGCATTATCCACATTAAAAATAATTGCATTTTTAGGTTTAATATGAAATCCATTTCCAAAGGAAACATTCAACCATTTACACGTGAGATAAAAGTACAACTTAGTACTAGTCATTAAACACTAAAAAATTACATCATGTTATTAATAAATAAGTTTATACACTTATTTGAGTTATAATAACTTGTTGGAATGGAATTGAAGCTAAAGGTTTCGCTATATATCAAGTGTTCAAATGTTTAAAGAAATAATTAAAAAGATATATTTTTATTTTAAATACATTCATAACCATCCCTAGATCTAAAGAATATTACTCTCCTCTTTGTCCATAGTTTTCTTATTGCAAGTAATGGTGTTGATACTTCAATATTTTCACCATGGTTTTTTTCCTATTAATGTTAGAGTGCATTTCAACTCACTTAATATTAAAATACAAGGTAAAGGAGTGTTATAATTTGTAAGTTGGTTATTAATTCTCTTTGAGCCACTACAAGCATAATCACGGCCCCAATCCATGATGGTTACCAATAGCATTTGGAGGAGGGGTCCTAGACATTGGTTTTTCCCCTTTAGGTGTTAATACTTTCTCTCTTATTTCCATGGATCCTAGAACTATTGTTTTTGACGATCACAATTTGTTCACAATGCATCACCCTATAAATCACATCCCTAAATATGTAGTGACCGACACCATCATCATTCCAGTTGAAGGATATCCCATTATGCTTTATTCTTGTTCTAGAACATTCATGTCGCTCTCATCCTCTTCAACTCAATGCAATGCTTACGAGTTTGAAGTTTCAGGGTTTTGTTGATTAGTCGTTTCCATGTATACATTTGGCCCTCATTCTTGTGATGGATTGCCATGACTACTGTTTTTCCATTGTAGGGCATGTAAGCGAAGTTTGTGGTTATCTGAAAAGTTGATCAACATGGGAGATCAATGGTCGTGGAAGGCATGCAAGGGAATTGGCTGTCACCAGTGTCCATCTCTACCTATGAGAATTGATGTACAAGCTTGAAGCTCCATGTTCTAGTTCAAGCATTTAACAAAACCAAAGCATTTGGAGTGAGAATTAATGATTATCGTTCCATCACTTCGACTATACAACATATATTAGTAGGTCACACCTTCATTCCATGATGAACCAAGAGCTACTGTTTGATGGAGTTGGAGAGTTTTAGTACTCTCTGAGAACAGAAAGTAGTTGGAGCTCTTTGTGATGTGAAATTTGGGTTTGTTTTGGTGGAGCAAAAATGTGGGTAGATGGCCAAGGAATAGGCCTTTTTGTCTACAGAGATTGTGAACCAGGGAGTGCAATTAGAATTGATCCCAAATGTGGGATCCTTGACATTAAATTATGATAACCTTTTCTGGAGAAACAATGTTTATATTTGCGCCTCTATTTCATATCTCATCTTTGTTCTGTTTATCTGGTGGAACTTGCTTGTTTTAAACCAATGGATGAAGTGAAGACAAGAATAACTTGACGAGTCTATGTGGTATTTCTATAAAATTGTCTTTTTGCAAGGTGCTCTGCAACCCTAAAAGATCTGACATAAATGATAGAGAATTTTTATGGACCTAGAGATTTTTATTGCTTAATGGAGCCTTGAGATAGATCTATGCTAAGCTTCCACTATCTGTAGATAATTTGTAGGGTTTTCCATCTATAGGAGGAGCTTGTGCTACCAATATTATTTATTGGGTTTAAAGTTGTAAATAGCTTTGACGTTACTAGCTTCATGGATTACAATGTTTTAAAACTCGTAGCTATCTTATTGAGTTAACCCTTTAAATAAGAAAGTTTAGAATAAAGTATAGAGAGGCTTTAGGTCAACTTTGTTTAATACCTCATGATTTAGATAAGTTCTTTTTAATATCCCAAATGTATTTGAAGACTTTTTCATGATTATTATATTTGTCAAGAGGTGACCATTCGAACCATTTGTGATGCATTACGTTAAGCACACTTATTTTTGTTAATATTCCAAATGTATTTGAAATTTTTTTCATGATTATTATATTTTTCAAGAGGTGACCATTCGAACGATTTGTGATGCATTACGTGAAGCACACTTTTTTTTGTTTCATTTCCTTTTTCAGGGATGAAGACGGGTTGTTAATTTCTTTGTAGTTTCTTGATGTGCTATATGTAACAACTATTGAACGTTTACACCAATGCTTGTGGAATCTGACATGGGCTAAGCCACTCACAAAGAAGTGCTTAAGTATATAGTTTATATATATATATATATATTATCAAATATAATTTAAAGTTTTTCTTTTTTTTTTCACAATATAAGGTTATTTGGTTAATTATATCATATATTTTAGGTCATAATTTATGGATATAGTTCCAATATTCATGCATAATTTTTAGATATTTGTGTATTGATTTTTTATTTTTAAGCTTTGTTAGAAAACTATCCAAAAATAAATAATTGAAAATAACTAATATTTAGGGAAACACCATATTTACCATCAATTACTTTGCACTGTAATTTATGAAATTCTTTGCATAAAAAATGGGTAGAAATAAGATGTGAATGGATAGGAAAAAGATGCAAATAAGATGTGAATGGAAAGGAATAAGATGCAATCACATATTTACCTAGAGTTACTTCTCACTATTATTTATGTTTTCCTTAACAATTATTAGCATTGACTATGTAAGTTATAATTTTCTATGCAATTTTTCTGAAAGCATAATTTCTAACTTAAATAGCAAAGACTACTTGTTTAAAAGATGATACCAATTAATTATATTACAACAACGCTACATAAATTAAATGATTATATTACAACAACGCTACATAAATTAAATGGCACATAAATGTTTTGATTGTTATAAATGTTAATCAACCAAATTAAATGATACATAAATATTTTAATTGTTATAAATGTTAATCAACCACCTAATTCATATAGCTATTCTAATTATTAGTATTCTTACATTACTTATCTAAATATACATTTATAATAAATATATAAATTGAGAAATAATAATTTTTATAAATACATATTCATAAATATATATGAAATTATTTTATAATATAATATATTTATATTATCCATTTTAAATTATAACATTAATATAATTTAAATAAATAAATTTAATTTTAAATAATTATATAAAATATTATAAATATTATATATTAAAACTAATAAATAAAATCTATGAAATTAATAAATGGAAGTTGACACCTGCAATGTTAACCTAAATCAATGGCGAGAATCGCTTTGGTCAGTGACAGATATTATACGATTCTACTGCATCCAACCCAAAGTTGCAGCTTCGTTGAAATTTCCATGACATTACGACGAAAGAACCCATCGGACTCCTACGACCATCAGTACGCGGAGGAAGAACGCAAACAGTTTTAAAAAGACTTGCTCATACGCGTGGACCATTCTTTTGTCGCATTTCTCCGATTTCCTCTTTAAATTTCTATCTCTCTTCCTCCTCATAAGCGAAAAACTGTGCAGATATATAGAGAACATAGTGAGGCAATTTGTATATGTGGATCTTCAAAATAGATCAGATGGCCATGCCTGAAGAACCATACAATGATGGGAAGGGCAGAGAGAATTCATGAACTTTCCAGGCTTCAGATTCTATCCCACAGAAGAGGAACTGGCCGGCTTTTATCTGAAGAAAAGGGTCCAAGCGGGCCACCCACTTGTATCGATATGATCCCTGGGAGTTACCAGGCGGGCATAAATTATTTTTGGTTTTATGTAGTTTAATAGTTAGATGAGAAAGTTTGGTCTGTGATATATATATCACAGAAGGAATATTTATTTACGTTCTATTGAGTATATAGTAATATATTTATATAAATTAAATAGTAAATTTGTATATATATCACAATTTTGAAAGGAAGTTAGGTGATTTTTTTGTAGTTAATCTTTTATCCCCGTTGAATTTAGGAGGCACTTTTAGATATCTGTAGTATATCTACATAAATTAAATAGTAAATTTGTATTTATATCACAATCTCGGAAGGAAGGTAGGTGATTTTTTTTTAAGCTAATCTTTTATTCCTATCTTAAATAGCTCGCACTTTTAGATATATGTTTGGAAGGGAACAATAAATATGAAAACATTTTATATCTTTATATATTTCATATTTTAAAAAAATGATAAAAAGTTAATTAAATTATAATTTAATTGCAAATTATTATTATTATTATTAATTATAAAAAGAATTAATAAATTAGTTAAATATAAATGTATTTTCCAAAATATGTAGTAATATAATTAACTATGGATATTGAGGACCATTTTATCATAGAGAATTTTAATTTGTAAATAGCTCGTTTTACACTATCATGAGGAATATCATGACTTATCAAAATCGTATGTTTAATTTTACTTTTTTTTTAATTAATTAATTTGAGATAAATTAAATAGAAAAAAATAATTAACTTAGTAATAAATATTAATCCTTATGAAATTTCCATTATAATTTTTATTTTTTTTGTTATAATTTTCACATACCTTTATCAAGTTCTTGTTAGATTATTCACAAATTCACAAAAATCCAGTCTTTGCTCTTTCTATTATTCTCTTGAGATCCCTGTTATATTTTTCAAATTTTCTGTTAAAACTTTCAATTTTTTGAAATACTTTTGCAAACAGTTTCTTTTGCTGATTTGGAAGCATTTTTCCAAATAACACCTTCTGAGTTGATAGGAAAACTAGCTCTGCCACCATTGTAATATCTCTTGGTATTATTTACATTAAAATTAGAGATTTCTCCACACAAATTACTAGAAAATTATATAACTTCACACCACATAAACTAGCAATTGCACCTGTGGCGCAAAGGAACGCCGAAAGGAGAGGAATGGTGTATCTTCGGTTTCACAGGCAGGTGAGAAGTTTTTTTTGCGGGGGCAGTTTGTGCCACAAGTATGAAACTGTGTGAGATGGGAGTTGAATCAGATTATATGTTAGTTTTGAAGAGGCGCAGGTGAAGGAGTAAAATATTAATGAGATATCTGTGCATTTGTCAGCAGTTGGTTTGTATATATATTTATTAATGTGTGTTATATTTTGTTTCTATTGATTTATTTATGTATTTATTGTATTCTTATTTTTGCAATAAAGTTTTTTTTTCTATCTATTTTATTTTATTTTTAATTATATTTTTATTTTATTTTATTTCTATTTATTTATTAATATTATATTTATTTATTTAATTATTATTATTATTATTATATTTTTTTTTTTTTCGTTTGGAAATGCATGAGAGTGATTTGCCGAGAGTGGTCAAGAATTACGGGAAGAGTAGAAATATTACTAGTACTGACATTTCGCATGACAGAAGCATATGTTAGTACAAACTCAAAAACCACTTTGAGCTATGGACTCACACAGCACCAACAGATATTTTGAATTTCTCTGACTTCGATTTCTTGGTTGTAGCCTCAACACCAAACAGTGAATGATATTATGACTCGCACATTTCTTAAACATCTTAGCAGTTATTTTCTCCTTTCATTTGACCATGTAACTAAAAAAAAGTTATGATGTGTGTATCTACAATCTGTTAAAAGGGGTGAATGTGAACATGTAACTATATCCACTGCGATAAGTTGATAAAGAAAAGGCTAGCTAAACTTTGCAACTCAGATTTGTAACCCAGCCAATGATTGTGACAACATGTCGATTGGAAAGTAACTACATTCCAACAATACTAAAATGAAATATAAACAATGGCAAATAAACACAATGCAAACCCTCATCCAATATCAATCATAGCAATGATATTTTTTATTTATAGCCATGAAACTTGCGCCAAGGCAGGTAAAATATCTCAATGTCAAATCTATAACTTTTAGCCATGAAACGTGGGGCAGGGCAGGTCAAACAGTTCAACGTTATGAATGCTATAGTAGAGTATGAATGGTATAGTAGTAAAACATGAAAAGGAAAAAGACAAGCTTGGACTAGGCGGTAGAGTCTAATGCTTGGAAAATGCAGTATCAGATATTTACTTTGATAGCAGTACCCATGCAGTACTGTGGCCAAAATGATATTGGTGGTTCCTATTTAAGGCAAACATACTCATGCCAATATTCAAGAGACAGATTTCTGGAGTTAAGTGAGTGCTCTCATTGATACTCTTCAAATTCTAAAATCACTAGTCATAGCAATGATTTTGTAAGATCCAAACAAGCTGATAAGACCTCCACATTGACAACTTTAACACCTTCACATTGCCTTCATTCAATTCTAAAACCATGTGTTGGTTTCTTAGATGTGCATATAATGTACACAACGCTGCAGAATCTCAAACCTACTTGTCTAGGCAAAAGAGCAGGACATGATGGCCTTCAATATGAACGAAGTTTTTACTTTATAGATTGTCTATTTCACTCTTCCCATTAAAGAAAGGCTCCTTTGCCAAAAGTTCTGGCAGTATACATCGCAAGGACCACATATCAATTGCTGTTGAGTACTGTTTTGCTCCCAATAGAAGCTCCGGAGGTCTGAATCAATTAATAATAGAATATCATTTAGGAAAACTGAAACACTTAAGCTTCTCCAAATCATTTTCATTTACTATTTCTCAGCCACAACTCAGAAGCATCCTACAGAAATCAGAGTGAACTCAATTAAAATTATTATAAATTATAATGCAATGTATAAAGCATCATAAGTGACAGTAAAGTTAAGCATTCATTATTTAATTCACAGCAGTACAGACAAGAAAGAAGACAGATATTGGTCGAGAGAAAATCAAAATGCTTTAAGGATCTTTGTCACATGTAAAAAGCGTAATGGCCACAATTAGACAGCCCTTGCTTTGAAGGAGTCATAGGTGTGACCAGATACTGTTCAAATGTCCAAATGTTGGTAAAATTGTATGGGGCATCATCCTGAGGAGTAATGTTTGACTTATTAGAAGAAATATAGGCAATCAGGGATCCAGTCAATACTTGTACCATAAGGGAACAACCATTGGTGTATAAGGTTTCAAAGTCAGGCATACTGAACAATTTTTACTATGTTCTAAACTACAGAGATTAAATGAGAAATCCCCATTAATATTTGTAAGAGAAGCTTTAAAAATTATCTGTGCTATCACCACAACTAAAACATTTGTTTGGGGACTTTAAAAGTTTCTGAAACATTTTTTTTACTCTAATAAAATGCTTCGTTGAACTATTGAGATGACGACACTGCGTGGAAAAAAAAATGGGCTGCAAAGGCAAGATGCCGCACATTGGTAACCAGGGTTATTGACAAAATTTTATTTTTTTAATAAAATACTTTGCTTAACTACTAAAATATATTCCCAAAAGAACTGGGTTGCAAAGGCAGCGTCCACAGGCTCTCGTTCAAAGTTCAGAATTGCCTTAGAAATGCCTGCGAAGCTTAATACCTGAACATAAATATTAACATTCATTAAATCCAATTTGTCTGGCCAGATGGTCCACGCATTCAGAAGATAGCAGAGAACAAGAGGGATAAAGAATTCATGGATAAGGGATAAAGAATACTTTGTTGAAGTGTACATGGCTGAAGCTGATTCCTTGAGGCCAAATTCAGCACTTATGTGGCCTTTATTTAACCAAAACGCAGACCCTTGATCAATGCATACTACTGCAAAGGGAGGTTCTTTCTATTCACAGTCACCCCTGACTTTTTTATCATTATAAGGCTGAGTTGTATGAATCCACAGGGCTGTTTTTATGCCACCACTGCAGGAAGTTTGAATCCCATCATTTTCTCTGTGTAAGGCCAAATTCAGACCCACCTTAAGCTGAATTAAGTGGTACAAAATCTTGGGTATTGGCTAGACGAGATGCATCATTTTCTGAGCACATTATACATTGTTGGTTATACACTCAAGCTGGAAACGAACTTATGCTTGTAGCTGAGCCCAATGTTGAAGTGTACATGGCTGAAGCTGATTGATAAAGACGGATATCTACATTGTTGTGCGCTTGTGGAGGAAAGTTGATGCTCAAGAAGTCAGTTTGTTTAAGGACAAATACCCGGTTCTCAAGTTTCTATTATTCACTGTGTATATAGGTCTCTCTATGCTCAAATTAGTTGTTGTTCCCTTATATCTGTCTTAAATACCATTCTGGGTTTAATATAAATATCAGTCCGGAATTTTAAAGTCTATCTTGAGCATGTGTTCAATGAATATGATTACTTGGTATTAAACTTCCAGAATAACATCTATAGAACCTAGAAGAATTCATTTGGTTTAGGATTACATGTGAAATGTTTTGTGAAGGATTGAAATGTTGTGAAGCATAAAATAGAGAAGGAAGTTCAAGTAAATTAGAACTGACCTAGCTCTGATGAAACAAGATACACAATAGCAGGAAGCAATCAAAGAGATAATATGTACCTTTGCATTATAGTTGATGTATATAAACTTATATCTGTGCATTATACAACATGAGAAATCAATGAGAAGCTGTAAGTATTATTGCAACTTCCTTGTTAGCTGAGCTAGATAATATTCAAACTTCAATTAAGCTTTCAAAAACATGGTTGATAAACTCTTGGTTGAGAACCAAATGCATGACAATGAAATGCACGGATTCGTTTTATATTTTGAATAATCCAATGATATTATGAATGCGGGTGCAGATTGCAAAGAATGGAAGCTAAACTTACAAGGAAATTCGCGTCCCCATAGTGGACCAATGGCCTGTTACAAACTGTAATCCACAGAGAAAGGAATGCAGTTGGGCTAGAAAAGAAGCAGGAGGGAGCATATTCACCATTGCAGGGCATCTGGCAAATACAGGTTGTGTTTGCATCCTCATTTTAATGGCCTCGATGGGACAGAGGGCAAGATGAGCAATGACCTTTGCAGAGGCCGAACCTGCAAGGTAGGTCAATGTCTTGTACTTGGTAGCATACTTGGCTCATGCAATGTCCGAATAGTACTTTTTGAAGAACTCATAGAACCCATATTTGAATGCACCTTGTGCAGTGTATTCCACCATAGTTGGAGCCCAACCCTTGAATAACGCCTTAATTCCTTGCTCTTTTATGACCATGTTCATGCCAGTAAATGTGTTGTTGTATTTCACAGGGTCAGTTTGAGATCACATGAATGAAAAGTAAAAGCAATGCAATTAGAGAAAATAAAAAAGTTAGGGCTAAATTTTGTATTGGCTATTTGAATTGAGTTGAACAAAGATAACTATTTTAGTTTAGAAATGATATATGAAAGGTAATAAATGTATCGCTACTAATTAATAGTTGCCAACAAATCGAATTCCTGACATGATCAATAAATACCTTCCACGTGAAGCAACAGTCCACTGTTGGTAAGACTCAGAAACACGCTGCAGGCATTGAAACCGATAATATTTGTTAAATTAACATCATGCTTCTATATGAAATAAACTGATGTAAGCAAATAAATATTTGTGATTGACTAACCATCATACTGACAGAAGAAGTTGTAATGCTGATTATTCTCCTTCCATTGAACATGAGACTAAAAGCAATTAGATAGGCAGGCAAAATTACAGCCCATGTGTTTGTGCACCATTGTTCTGAGCGCATAGGAACTGAGCTCATCATTAAGGTGCTGCGCTGAATATCACTCCATTAAGCCATCCCTTGGAAGCACTACGATACATGTGCAATTTCCAATGAAATAAAACTGAAAACTACTGGCTGACATAGCCCAGGGATTGAACTTATCTCAACTGACTTAATATGACCTTCCAATAAACATCAGATTAAAATAAAGGAGAATCCCAAGACAGCAAGAATTGAGCTCGTATGTGCAATTGCCTTCCACTAAGCATGAAAATGGGAATCCATTATAACCCATAATACGTAGTAACATAAGGGGTTAAATTAGGTGTAAAATTGAATTGATTACGCAATACACAGAAATGAAACGAATGAATGCTAAATGGAAATGTCTAGAAAGGAAAAAATCCATTCACACAGCTCTTTGCACTATGATGCACAGTTGTCTGTATATTGAACTTTTGATTGCCCATACACAATTGTTTACGGAGAGAAATTTAAAACCAACAAGTACCAATAGCAGCTTTATATAACATAATGCGTGCTACAACATAAGTATGAATATTGATTGAAAAGTGCTGAGCAGTAAACATAGAACTACTGTTTGATACTTGGCATATGGCATTAAACTCATGAGTACTGATAAGAATTTGTTGCGACCAGTAACCGATAATAGCAGTAGATTCCATGGCTATAAGAGAGACTTTAATCAAGAGAACCCATAGGAACCTTCAAAATTTTTTTTGTATATACAGAAATTGCTGAGTAGGAAGAGTTTGGAAAGTAAGATGTGCTGTATATTTTTCAAAGAAAAAATAAGATGTATTGACAAAATTGCATCATGTGTAGCACAATGGTTAGATGGTTTTGCAGTAGAGGGAAAACTAGTCGTATAGACAAGGGGATGCTCGACAGCGACAGCACCATTTAACGTCAAGAGAAGGTACACGATCAAGATAGTGTGCTCGGAGTGCTCTGTGTGCATCCCTTTCATGAATATGGATGAGGAGGTTCATCCAATTTTTGATTCGTTCAAGTAGATGCAATGTGGGGCGCAGCCGGTAAAGAGGCAGCCTGGGTGGGCAAAGGAAGCGCTCCTGGACACGTAGAAGCGCAGCTTCTTGTTCCTTGATTTCCATGCAAAATTGATGAAGTTGCGAGATATATCTGTGGTCCATTATGTTCCTGCACAAGAAATGAAAGCATGTCAGTGACTGATGTATAGAAGATATAGTGAAATGGGAAAGCAGAATAGTAAATAGCTAGTGGGATGGCAAGGCACCAGTAGTAGAGGGGTTTGAAGGAGCCTGAGTAACAGATTTTGAGGTGAGCAGAGCCTCTTCTTTTTTCCTGCGGATGACGAAAGGGTTCTCCTTCATTCGGGAATAGCGAGAGAAGGAGAAAGCAGGGGAGATGCACAAGTCCTGCAATGAACGAACTCTTGATACTGCTGTGAAAGTGAGACCCTGACGATCAATGGTTCCGATGTCGATTGTTGCCTTATCCAGCGTCATGCCTTGTGATTTGTGGATTGTCAAAGCCCATGCCATGCGAAGCGGAATTTGTGTGCGCGAGCCCCTTGTTATGGGGGGTATTGGCACAAATTTAGGATTTGAAGGATCCCATGGTGGGCCTTTGTAGTGAAGAAAGTCGACTACGACAAATAATGGCAGTTCGGGTGGTTTAGTTGTTGGTGCATATACGAGTTCATGGACAGTGCCGAGGGCACCATTGACAAGGCCAGCCTCAATCCACAAGTTGCTTGTTAGAATAACTCGTTGTCCAATGCAAAGGAGAATTTTTGCAGCTAGTTGTTCATCTTCCACGCTGTTGCCTCTAAATTCCTTCCTTTGGGTAGCGTAGCAACGGGCGATTGGTCTGTTGAGTGTTTTCAACATGGTTTTATTGTGCATGTTAACAGCCTCATTTGTGGCGTATAGATGCATAGAATTTGAAAATGACTGGACCTCAGCTGCAGGAAGGTTTGTTTTTGAACGTGTCATAAGAAGCCTCCAATCATCAGTAGTGGGTGTTGCATTGCGAAGGTTGGAGAGGAGTTCGCGGAAGGAAATCTAAGCAGGACTAGTTCCTTGTTGACGGAAAACTGTTGAAAGTGTAACCACAGTATCAAAGCTTTGCCATAGTGCAGTGCCACGAGAAGTGCCTACATACATTGGTGTGTCTTTGACAGGTGGAAGCTGGGCAAGGTCGCCGACAAGTATTATAGAGCGTCCACCAAAAGGGTTGCTTTTATTTGATGGGAATGCCTCCCGCAAGCGATCATCGATTTGAGAAAGCAATTTAGGACCAATGAAGCTCATTTCATCAATTAGAATGTATTTGACATCTCGGAGTTGTTCTTGAAGGTTTAGGAGGGCTTGACCCTCTAAAGGTTGCATAGAGGATATAGGGATGCGAAGAGCAGAGTGGATTGTCAATGCATTGATGTGGAATGCTGCAACACCGGTCGGAGCAAGCAAAAGGAGGGGGCTTGGTCCATTGGTGGAGTTTTCAAGGAAGGCATTTTTCAGGCATTCAATTAGGAATGACTTTCCAGTACCAGCAGTGCCTTGGATTATCATTTTTAAAAGTGATCCTGGAGTGTGTGTGTGGAAGTGGGAAAAAATGATATTGAATGCAATGGTTTGGCTTGGGGACAAGGAGGAAAGTGAATGTGGGAATGGAGATTGGGTTTGGTGGATTGTTGTGGAGGAGCGGTTGAAGTTGATGAAGCGAATGGCTGTTTCTTGCAAGTGTGAAGGGATAATGGAGTTGGCCCAATTATAATTTGCATCAAAGTCACGATGGCCAAGCATTTCAAGTTCATTGAGAAGGATGTTGTTGCTTGGGTGGAGTTGAGAGAGAAACTGCCATTCAGGCATGTCGTGGGCGGGGGCATGGGGAGGGGGATCAGGAGATGAACAGCAAGAGTCAGCATCGGGAGGTTCGACTGGGGTGCGGTGGACATGCCAAGCTTGATATGTATGTCTAAACTGTTCCCAATGTGCGACAATGGCCGCGTCGGATGTGCCGATGTCGTCAGGGAGTGTACGGAAAGGGCAGTATAGAAGGAGTTCACTCCAACAGAAGTCAACATAGGATGATGAGTCTTTCAACGGGATGGAGGTGAAACGAGGAAGGACACGTACAACCATGGGAGGGAAGATCTGTTTCCAAGGTGTTTTTTTGCGGCGGGAAGAGAATGTCCAAGAGCGTGCAACTTCAATAAGAGGCAAATCCTCGAGTGTAGGTGGTCTATGCATGTATGAGACGATGAAAGGTGTCGATGGGGGCTCACCATCCAAATGTTGTGAAACACGTTTGAATATTTGTTTTTTTACATTGAGGGATACAAAAGAACGACTGCACTTTACTAGTGGGAGTTTTTGCAGCATGTGGCATGTCTCTTGTGCACCAATGTCTCGATCACAGACGATTTCGGTTAGAACTTTGCGTACGACAGTAATAGTAGGAGCATCAGGTGGGGAACATTGGGAGAGACGGGAAAGCATTTGGTAGTAGCTTTCAGACTTTGCCTCTGCTTTTGCTGCATATTTTGAAATGTAGTTCAACACAGCATGCCGTGATAGAATTGGTTGGAAGTCCATGTTTGCCCTCCAAATTGCAAGAAGATGAGCGTTGTGCACATTTAGCTTGTCATCATTTCTAGCAGGGGCGTACAATTTACGTCCAGCACTATCAATGTGAAGAGATGATGTGTCGCGAACTTCCCATGGGGCTCCATAGCGGCAACTTGTTTTGTTATTTCTTTTGCGCAAACATGTATTAGAGTGGCAAGTTGTGTGTCTTTGAACAGAGTTGACAAGTTGCTCATAGTCTTGCAAATGATTGCCTGTAAGAATATCATGTGTCTGGAGCAGGCATGGGTCTTGGAGAGATGAATAATTTAGCCCAAACGCCCGGTTTTGAATGGGACGAGGGTTCCAAGCAGTGATGTATGCATCGAAGAAATCTTTAGCTGCACGGACAGCAGAAGCATTGGTCCAATCCAAAGTGTCCATAGTAGGTGCATTTGGGAGCCATAAGAAACCATGGATATGTGCGGAGCCACGATGTTGCCATTCATACCTTAAAAAGAAGAAGGGGAAAAAAAATAAGATGGATGCGTGGAACCAAAGTCAATGAAAGGTAAGAGATGGAAGGAATAGTATGCATACCTGCACCAGTAATCCTTTACAAGGAGTCCTTTAAGTAGCACTTCTTCGAGGAATATTGTGAATCTGCAATGGATGTATTGAGATGCACGGTGAGGATTTGCAACAACATTCTGGATTCTCCATCGAGTTTGTTCATGTGAATTGGATGGAGGGTTGGAAGGCATGGTTCTATGCAAGTCAGGCCATTTGGTATCAGCTGCACTGAGTGTGAAGAATATGGTAGGGGTACCTTGTTGAACGATCATGTCGTGAAGCTCATGTCTAGCCTTAGTCCAAAATGAGCGAGTGCCGCGCAAGGATGATCCAAAGCGCATAATCTGGTCTGGGATGGTGGAGGGGGGGATTTACTGAAGGTGGTGGCGAAGGTCAGCGATTGTTGTTGGAAGGGTGTTTGAAAGGTCTATTTTCATGAAGACAGAGGCGGTTGCCTGGCTGCGATGGCGCATGATGAGGTTGTACAAGTAGTAGCGGAAGCGAGGATGTTGTGCAAACCGGTTGTCATGGTAGCGTATTAGATGCAAAGCGTATTCTTGCATTTCTACTTTTACAATTCTTGGTTGATTAATCATTGCAGAGCCGGTGGGGAAGAGGGTGGGAAAGGCCATGGAGAAGAGGCCCTCTGTGTTGTATTCATTGATTGGAGAGAGGTCAATGGTGGGCCATTGAAGTGAATGGATGGGCGAGTGATTGGGGGATTCTATGTAGGCAAGTATTTCATCTATTTCTGAATGAGAGTTTGGCAGACTGGCAACAAAGGAGGATGGGTGGAGGTCAGATGGGCATGGTTGGGGAAGTCCAGAATCACAGTTTTCAAGAATGGCTTGTTGAAGTGGGATGGAAGATGTGTTGGCATGGCGTAGCATGCTGGAAATGTTGGTGGGCACAATAGGCAAAGCATTCAGGGAACTTTGGTTAGTGTGGACATCTTTGTAATACGGATCATGTTGTAGTTTGAATTGCAATGCTGCATGAACACGTGATCTACTGACAAAAAAGTCATACGAATTTTCGTCAGAACTAGTTTTGTTTACAAGAAGGATGTCTAGTTCTGATAGCATGCGAGGAAGAGAGGTCACAATAGTAGTGATATCTTGAGGAAAGGTAATAGTGTGGCCGGAATATTTTAGTTGGCCACCACGTGCATGGGTGACTTGAATAATGGGGTTTACACGAGCAATCAACATCTCTTCAACTTGAGTCAGGCAAGAGAGGACATGGGGTTGGATACCTGGGTCCATGTTGTTTGCGAAGGAAAAGCGGTGGGTTGTTCGTTCATGAAGACAACGGGCACAACAAATGATTCCGTTATTTGTTTTTGTTTTCATGGATGGGTAAGCTTCATAACAAACTGAGCAAACTTGGATGGGACTAAGTGCATCAATTCTTTCACGGAAGCGAAGATGTGCATGTTGGAGCTGGATAGGGAGGAATTGTTCCACAGATGAAGAAGGAGGAAGACGGTGTGGGACATGGAAAGGGGGGGCAAGAGGCAAAGGAATTGCAGGGTATGGAAAGGGTTGGGCAGGGAGGGGAGGTGTAAGGGTGAATGGGAAAGTTTGGGCGAGATGTAGTGGAAGGAGGGTACTTTGTGAAGGAATGGGAGTTTGGTTTGTGGTGGATTGAGAGAGAAGGTTGGCCTGGCGAGTTGAAAAGAGGAGACGACGACGTGCAGTAATTCTTTCTTTGTTAAGTGCGTAGTAGCGGCGCCATTGTTCCCTTTGCAAACTGTTGTCTGGTGTGGTTGGCATAGCTGTTTGAAAAAAGGAAAGGCATGTCAAATGCATGAAGTATAATGAAAGAAGAGGGAAGCATGAAGATGCAACACTCTATTTCATATTTTTATGTTTTATTATTTATTATTTTTTGCGAGTTTTTTTTTGTTTTTGTTATGTATTTCACCATAGAAATAGTCGTATGGAAATGGTGCGAGTGAATTTTGAAGTGGAAATGTATTGAATATGGTTTGCATAAAAATGAGTGTTGCATATTTGAAATTAGAGAATATGTGTTTTGAAAGCAAGAACATGTTGCATTTGTTGGCAAGAGGAAATGAAAGGCAAATACTTATTTTTTTTTGCAAAGAAGAAGAAGCAAATTTTGTATTATATTCCATACTAAGGATAGCATGTTGACATTTGCATTTAAAAAATGTGTGTTTTGCAAACAAGATGAAGGCATGAAGGAGGAAAGGGAAAACGACATCTGTAAATGTTCATATATTAAGAAGGTGCATTACAACATAGCGGAAAACATATAAAGGAGATGCAATGAAGAAGCGAGTTGATACCTATACATATAGGAGGACTATTAGAAATGGAAAGGGGTTGTGAACATATAGTAACGATTACAAAATATAGATGCAAAATCGACGATGCCTGGCACGTGAGGGAAGAGAGCGATGAAAGTTGAACATTGGGAAGAGGCAAGAAATGTATGGCTAAAGGCGGCGACATGCTTTGCTCGCAGGGGAAGTTGGAGGCTGCAGGAGGCGAAGGAGGATTTTCGACGCATCAGCGAAAGGAAGATCTTCTGCGTGCATAACAATTGGACGCAGCCGTTCAATGCCGTTGAAGGTGTCGCTCTTTAAAGACATTGTGAAGAGGAATTGCCGCCCTTTGATTTTGCTATATATGTCAAGGACAGCCTGGGGATCTGTTGAGAGGAGGAAAAGGTCCTCTGCAGAGATGCCTAGGAGGGCAGTTGCGGAGCCGTCAAAAGCGACAACATTGTCGAGGTGGCCAGTGTGATCGTGCAGCTGGAGGCGGAGAATGTAGCGGTAGTCACACTTGGTGAAAGATCCTTCACACTTTGAGCAACGCCACGTGGCATCATCTTGTTGTATAGCCTTTTTCATGCATTGCATACCATCAATGGTAAGTGGGCATGCAAGGAAGTAGAAATCATGCAAGTCAATTGAGGTAGCAGTAGCACGGAGTGACATCCATGGGACTTTCTCTCCAGTTGAAATTGAGAGGATCTCAGAAATTGTTTTTGTAGCAAGTGACTTCTTGTTGGTGCTTGAGTATTTGCGGCTAAGTGAGGGCGACGAAGTTTGAATGCCTTCTTTCTCGAACCATTGTTTAAGTTCCACTGTTTCAGCGATCTTTGGATCGATGAATAGGGAGGTGGTAGGGATTGTGCTGATAGTCTGGCCGTTGAACTCGACGACCCTGCCACCTCGGATTGCAAGTACTGTAACTGCACGAGCCATGCGAAGATCAGAGAGTTCGCGCCCTTCAGCATGGCAGTGTTCTCCCCACAAGGTCACGTCAATGCTGCTCCCGGAAATGTCGCGAAGAGAAATTGTCTTTCTTGGAGTTCTAGAGCCATCACGTTTGCGGACAATAGAGGTGGGAGAGAGTGAGCTAACAATACCTATGACATCAACGATTGAGTTAGCAGGCGAGAGTTTAAGGGAACTGATAGGCACAAAGTGGAAGGTGTGGGAAGGAATTGTGAGGTCATCATTCAAGACTTGAGAAACGGTTGATGAAGAGAAGAGGAGAATTTCAAATGGGCGTCTTAGATGGTTATAGGAAGGGTTGGGGACCTTTATGGTGCCATTTGCAACATTGTAGACTTGGCCAACTTGAATGAGAGCATGAAGGGATTCAGCCAATTCATTGAAGGCAGACACGTGGATCTGTTCGTTTTCGTGGTCGACAAGGTCAAAGCCTAGCGACTTTCCAGAGCCACGTGCATTGGTAAAATGCCGAAGGGGTGTTTTTGAGAGGACGCGGCCTTGGATGGACCAAGTTTTCCTTGTAGGGGAGAGTGCTTTAAAAGGGAGAGTTGTTGAAGATGATGCGGCGGGGTCTTGGGAGGACAATGAGTGAATGTCAAGGGACGGTGGTGATGAAAAGGGAGAGGCAGAAGATGAGGATGAGGTGGCTTGGACCATTTGTTGAGTAGAGAGAGTAAGAGGGCATGGGTCACCAACCAATGGGGCAACGCGCTGGACTACCTCAAGCTCGAGAATAGAGAGCGACCTGCAAGAACGAGAAATGTATCAATGAAGTGGACATGTAGAAATTTAGAAATAATAAAGGAAATAGAGGGATATAAGGGAAGAACAATTATAGGGGAGGAAGTTGTGAGGCGTTATGTAGTAAACGTACATTGTTTGATGTGAGTACGTGCACGAGCATCTCTTCAAAAGAACAATGGAGCCGACACCCAAGGCACCATCCTGCGCGAGGGGTGTGTGCGAAGAAGGGAGAAGGGCAGAATGTTTGTGAACACCATCGGAGAGCGAGACGCGGAAGCGAGCTGCTGAAGTCCGGGCAGAGCTGATCTGCGCAAGTTCAACAATTTGGAGGGTTGGTTGCTGGTCGGTAGCACCAGCCAGCAGAGAAGGAAGACAATTGCAAGTTAATGATGTCTCCATGGTAGAATAGGTGGCTTGGGAAGAAGATACGTGCAAGCGAATAGAGACAGCAAGGTCAAGATAGTGGAAAAGAACATGTCCAAGTAAACGAAGGGCAAATCCGATATTGCTAATTTGTGAGATGAAATGTAGAATTGCTACTTTGGATGATTTCAAGTCTTCAATTAATAGTGACAAATCTGGTATATGGAAGATGCTAGTGCAAGCTTGACAAGTGGAAGGTGTGCAAATATGTTCCTTACAATGAGTACTGGAAAGGCTTTCCCTATGGAGCGTATATTTTGGAATAGGGCATGTTGAATTATTTTGATAGTAAACAGAAAGGAAATAGTAATGTGAAAGAGGCCTATATGCAAATGAGCTTGTGAAGTACACTACTTGCAAATGTATATCTTGAATATTGAAAGTGTTGTGTTTCAACTTATTGAAAGCCATGTTTGATACGACAGATACACATGGCAGGTTGAAACATAAGCGCACAAGCAAGTGGAATACATTGATTGAAAATAGAACTGTTACTACTATATGTTGGAACCTATATTTTTGGGATTACATAATTGTATTTTTTCAGTAGATGAAAAGAAAGAGGCAGACATCCTACAAAAGATTGCAAAGGGCATTGCAGAAAATGAGATATATATTTACAACCAAAGTAGGATAAAGGGAGGAGGAAATTGTTGCCATGGCTCTAAAAGGCAATTGAAGGGTTGTGTTTCCTGTATACATGTTCAAAAGCAATGCAATGAAAGGAAGCCTTTATGTCCTCTATATGAGGCGTCCAATAAATAAGATAGAGGGCAAGCGTTTCTACAAAAGGAGATATATATTTACAACCAAAGTAGGATAAAGGGAGGAGGGAATTGTTGCCATGGCTTTAACAGGCAATTGAAGTGTTGTGTTCCTTGTATACATGTTCAAAAGCAAGGCAATGAAAGGAAGCCTTTAAGTGCTCTATACGAGGCGTCCAATTAATAAGATAGAGGGCAAGCGTTTCTACTTTGTACCAAATCCAATGTTCCACCATAAATGGAATACAATGCATGGTAAAGACCAGAATAGGGGAGCGCTGCAGCGAGATTTCAACAAACAGTTCGTTGAGCAACCCATTTTCTGTAGGAAGCGGGTGAAGAGGACTGCACTAACGGAAGCGTACTGAAGAGCTAAATGGTCCAATCATATAATTAGAGCAAATGACCTAAATAGGAATATCATATTTATTGGATTGAGCTGATTGCAACCAATTAGACTAATTTGAAAAGTGACATAATTCAGGATAAATGGTCAAATCAGGATAACTGTTGTTAATTGATATTATTGGGCTAATAATAAACTTAACATAATTCAAGTTAATTGTAATAATTGACATAGCTTGAGCAAATTTGTTCTTTTTTTACTAGTAAAAGAAATTAAAATAAGAAAATAATCTTAAGAAGAACTTCAAAATTGTTAGAATCAAAAATTTTTAAAATAAGGAAAAAATCTTAGAAAGAACTTCAAAAAAGGTAAATTGATAGATATATACATATATTCAAAACCTTAAGCTATTCTAAATACAGAAAATGAAAAAGTCAGGACACAGAATTCGCTATCTATGAATTAAAAAAAAAGAAAATGTAAAACCCAAAAGAGAAAAAAGAAGAAGCAACAAACAACCTAGATGAGATTTCAGTGAAAAATTCAAAACACATTTCCATAGTAATGAATTTAAAAAATATTAAAAATATCCACTTAAATATTAGAATAAATATGCATTTCGCTATTCATATATTAGAAAAATAATCTTAATATAAGAGTTTACAACATTTTGAAATTTCAGAAAACATTTCATTGATCATATGTGAGGAAATGGGCTTGATTAGAAGGTAGTGAAAATACAATACATATTATGATATGAATCTTATTTAGTACTATCCATCTCAAGATGGTAACATCTATCTCACTATTTCCCCACAAGATAAAGTTGAGGATTGGAAATTACGTGCACCATGGTATGTTCTTAGTTCCTGGCAATATCGACTAGAAACAAATTTTGAACGATTGCTATAAGGTCCAACAATGTCCAATGGCTTTTCATGATCAGCTGCCCATGAAAACAATCACGTCATTGAAGCTTTCCATGTTCAAACAATATAGTTTCATGATCAACTATCATTAAAACACATCACTAAATCTCTCCAGTCTAGAAGAATGGCATGATAGAAATTTGCTGATGGTGCAAGTGAAACCATACAAGCCTATGAAAAGGCCATGAAAATAACACAACTCATGCACAGAGAACAAATACGATAGTGGAACTTGGATGTTTGATATAAAGTAGAAATTCACACAACTGCAAGTATCAGGATAGGAGAAGAAGACAACCTGTCAAATGGAAAGGTAAAGTGAGGGAAGCTGCATTGTGCATAATTGAAATTAAAACAGAAATCGGTTTATGGGAACTATGACATGAAGGCTGTGTGAAATTGAAGAAATGCTGGCTAGGAGGCGGTTTTTTGCCCATTTGTATGCCTCTTTCGGTAATCCAATCATGAGTATGGAATTAGGACTGTAAGCTAATACCAGCAAGGCATCAGGAAGGTTGAATAAAAAGAGGCAGACATGGTACAGAAGACTGCAAAGGGCATTGGAAAAAGCGATAAATATATGCAGAACCAAATCAGGATAAAGAGAGGAGAATTTTTTTTGACATGGCTCTAAGAGGGCACAGCAATGCAACGGGCAAAGGCATGTAAAAGAACTACAAAAGTTGCAAAAGGACGACTGCAACAGCTTGAAATGATATCAGTGTACCTGTGGTGAAGAAGTATGCAAAAGGAGGCAAACGAATTTCACATGAAAGACAACAGAAATTAAGTATTCTATAGATCTCAGGTTCCTCAACAAGATGTTTGCAATCACATGTAATACAGAATATAAGAAAAATGTATGTTGCCATATGAAGATATATTGTTGAGGGATTTTAATGTTTTGGTTTAGAACTGTCACAACCATAATTTGGCACCCATAGTTTTGGAATTACATAAGTGATTTTTCATCATTAGATGATAAAAAGAGGGACAGATCATGCTATGAGAGCATATTAAAACAGAACACCTCAAATGATGAACAAGCAACAAAATGCATAAGGGGAAAACCATTTCATCTCTCTATTTCTTAAATGGAAAGGGGATTACCGGGCAATGGCGAATTAAGTGAATGCAGAAAATGAAAGAAGCGGGAGTGTGGGCTCTTCTCCTTCAAGGGCACGGTGGTACAATCTGTTCTGCGTGTTTCTCTCCTTTGTGTGCTCTTCTCTGAACCAGCACGAAAAACCAAATAAGTTAGAAGTGCCACCTCATTTAATCTACATGTCTGAAGGAACAATGGGCCACTATAATCAACGAAACTATTAAAAATTAGAAGGATTTCCCAACTATTTGTACTCTTGATACAAGTATGCTTTCTGAACATAACCTCTGGAGATGATCTACCAAATAGGACAAAAATAAATAGATTTAATATATATTCTAGTTGCATGGGAACAATGTAATAGCAAGAGTAGATAAATGCCACAGAAAGGTCCTATGTCTCTTTAGTCCATTTTAAATCTGTTGCTACAGAAAAGGCAGATGTTTTATAGTATTTCAAGATAAATCAGTCACTATGCCATCTTTTTTAATCCCAATCACCTAGAATAGTATAATCAAGTAGCTAAATACAGTCCCAGTTCTGGAATTCTTTAACATAATGTCCGTTCCATTCCCATCTATAAGTCAACGGATAAGAAAAGGGAAAAAGATTTTTTGTTCAACCATCAACGACGAGGAAGTAAGAAGTATAGAGGCTTCTGCATAACCTGCAACAATAAGCCTCTCCCACACACTAAAGTATATAAATTCAAAACAGAAAAGTATTTCACAAGTTTCTGTATAACCTGCAAACATTTGCCTATCCTAGACACCAAAGTATATACATTTAATGCAGAAAATGATTTCCATACATCCAAGAAAATGTTCGTCAAAACCTTCACAAAGAGCTGAGATTCACAACCTTTTGTCTAACCACATAAACCATTATATTCCGGTCAGGCAAATAGCGAATCTGAATATAAGAAACCTCCTTCTGGATTCATTTTTTAAAATGAAAGAGCTAAAATTTAAGCACTTAATCCAGTAAAATGCAACAGACTAGTAGCTTTATGCTCCTAAGAAGTCGTGCAGGGGAATTACCGGGCGATGTCGAATGAAGTGAACGCAGAAAATGAAATAAGCGGGACTGTGGACTCTTCTCCTTCAAGGGCACGGTGGTACAATCTGTTCTGCGTGCTTTTCTCCTTTCTGTGCTCTTCTCTTAACCAGCAAGAAAAACCAATTAAGTCAGAAGTGGCATCTCATTTAATCTACATGGCTGAAGAAACAATGGGCTACTATAATCAACGAAACTATTAAAAAGTAGAAGGATTTCCCAACTATTTGTACTCTTGATATAAGTATGCTTTCTGAACATAACCTCTAAAATTAAATAGCTAAAATCTAATGACTGAATCCAGTAAAATGCACAAAAGGGCATGTTCCAAAGAACTACCCTACAAGCTGAAATATCACATGCGGGCACTTACAGCATTTTGTCAATGGTGGCATAGCTCATTCAAAGTAATGAAAAACAAAGAGGGGAGGAATATGCGCAGAGGAGTGCACAAAGGAGAGGAGTTTCTGCTTATATAATACGTTACACATGAAGCAAAACTGGCAGCCTCTAGAAACAGCAGCAAATGTTATAGTTGTGGCAAACACCACTGATAGAGATTAACAAATAGTTGTACAGTAGTTTGCTCTTTCCCTGAGGTCAAATCCCACACCAGGGAATTATTGTATGCATACAAGAGGAGAATGAATGCACCATTGTGTGCACATCAAGGCCAACAACTTTCATTGATTTTGACACATATTCAATCGATCTCCAGTCTCTCAATCTAACAGTTTTGCTTAAGGCTGAAGCTTACACCACTAGAAACAGAACATCAAGGATTGGTATCCACCTTCCAAAATACAGAGAAGCAAGCATCCTCTAAGGTGACCATAATCGAATACCATTTTGGACAATTTTCTGAAAGCCGTGTTTGAACTCAGTCATAATGAATTTTCAAAGCAGTGAGTACCTTGGGAATTTGCAGTCCAATGGGAAAGACAAAAAAGAAACCTAACAATTTCTGTTATAGAAAAGAGAGAGAAGATGGATGGGGTTATCACTAGGAATGCAGTCCCTTCATGTCACTCCAGAGACTCCAAATTCTGTCGACTCAAGCAACATCTAGAAAGGCAAAGAGATTTCTGGCTTGCCCTTTTGAGAATATATAAGGAGAAAATGAAGATGGTATTCTTGTTCTGGACAGAGGTTCAACTGCGTATTTTCAAACAATTTGTATGCATACAAGAGGAGAATGAATGCACCATTGTGTGCACATCAAGGCCAACAACTTTCATTGATTTTGACACATATTCAATCGATCTCCAGTCTCTCAATCTAACAGTTTTGCTTAAGGCTGAAGCTTACACCACTAGAAACAGAACATCAAGGATTGGTATCCACCTTCCAAAATACAGAGAAGCAAGCATCCTCTAAGGTGACCATAATCGAATACCATTTTGGACAATTTTCTGAAAGCCGTGTTTGAACTCAGTCATAATGAATTTTCAAAGCAGTGAGTACCTTGGGAATTTGCAGTCCAATGGGAAAGACAAAAAAGAAACCTAACAATTTCTGTTATAGAAAAGAGAGAGAAGATGGATGGGGTTATCACTAGGAATGCAGTCCCTTCATGTCACTCCAGAGACTCCAAATTCTGTCGACTCAAGCAACATCTAGAAAGGCAAAGAGATTTTTGGCTTGCCCTCTTGAGAATATATAAGGAGAAAATGAAGATGGTATTCTTGTTCTGGATAGAGGTTCAGCTGCGTATTTTCAAACAATTGTCGAATTGTCGAATTCAGCTGCGTGACACCTACAATTCAGCTGCGTGACACCTACAAACAATTGTCGAATTGGTATTGAATTTAGATTCTAAACCCCACTTGCATGCAATTGTTAAGGCTGATAAGTTACGGTGTTAATTTATTTTTTAGACCATTTTCTCTGCTCATTAGCTTGGATCACGACAAAAGTAAAAGGGATGCAAGAAAACGAAAATGAAAGTAAGACTACTGCAAATTAGAAACCGTATAATTAATACGCTGCTTCTAAAACACAGAAACCTGATAATTTCTACTAAAACCATTCATATTGTCCAGAAAACGTTCCAACATTCCTACCTTTGTTTCACGGACAACTAATGAGAAGAGCCCCTCACCCAAAGGGGGATATGTGACTACGTTACCAGAAGCGGGGTAAAAGAGTTCAAACTGAACCTGTTGCTCAGAAACGGACATTGAAGATCCTGCAGACAATGCGATTAGAGAATATGCCGGCGAACATATGAAGACTTGGAGGATGAACGCATTTAACCAGACCCGTATATGGCAGGTATGAGCATTAATGAAGGAGCAGTAAGGCTGAAGCAAGCGCGTCTGCATATTTATTCCAGATCTGGGCGATTTCTTGGATTTTGAAGTAAATCGTGCGAGCTGTAAACACTGAAGCGAGGCAGGAATTAATCCGAGAAGTGCATCGCCGGCTGGAGTGTGAGCTGAGGTGGAAACAGCGAGGCAGGAATTAATCCGAGAAGTCCATGCAGTGAAATCGTCCGAGGTGCATCGCCCGCTGGAGTGTGAGCTGAGGTGGAGGCAAGAGCAGCATCAGGCGAGGTCGAACCAGGAGGCGGCAAACGGCAAATTGTCATTCGCTCGAAGAACGATGGAAAATGCCTGTGATTGGCTCCAGCGGAAAACGCATTCGGCCAAACCCAATAAAGGGAACGCCTTTCGGCGTAATTACTAGAAAATTATATAAAATTTGCAATAAACCCAGAAACTAAATAAAATTTCACTGCTTAAGCAATTTTTAATAATGGATTCTTTGAAAAAAATTTACATAAAATTATAGAGATGGAAAATGGTGAATGAACCCTGAAAATGTTGGTCCTACGTGATTCAGACCTCCTTGTTGGTACAAACTTAACCATCTAATTGAGATAACTCAACCCTCGTTGGAGACCAATAAATTTAATCGTTTTCTAGAATAGCTTGATTCCTCAACTATTGTAATGATTCAAGCTTGCTATAAAATCAATTATTAGCTAGGGTAGTTTTACAACCATTATACCAAGTGCCACCAATTAGGGTGTGTATTTTAACACTGAAATACATGGAAATATAATAAGGGTTTCTCCATCATATTGTAAGCTAATAGAGCTCTTGGAATATTTATCAAAATAGCAATGCTGAATCATATCTCAATCAATTCTTATATTTCTCTTCATAACTCCTCTATTCAAAATACCATGGGTGGTATAATTATACCATTGGTTTATGAAATACCATAGTTGATACCATGGGTCATTAAAATATGATGGATATTTTCTTTATATCCCATTGTAATTCAATTAGTCATTTCATATTCTTTTATGTCACTTTTATCTATAAGTGAAAATGAACAATTAGATCAAATTTGTTGGAAAGGGACATCATAGAATTGTAATAATTCTTTGACTTAGCCCTAATTTTGAATATATTTTCATAAGCAAAACGGTTTTTGGAATCCTTAAAGGAATGAGTAGATTTATATACTCTACCTTCAAATTGGACAAAGAAACCTGAACTTGTCATTTTCTCATTGAACTTAGTACTCCATTCAAACATGTACCTACCAGTAGATCTCCTTCTATATACATTCCTTACCCAATCAGACCTATATATCCATTGAGTGTGGGTCCTTTACGAAATCACTATGTATGAAATGAAATATTTATAAGTACCTCACAAATTATTGGGGACCCTCTTCAATGAAGCATAATGTTCACATCCAAGGTGACAGATCGAATCACGACTCAAAGTGCTTAGGTAATGCCAGGTTTGAGATAGCCCATAACATAAATTAAACTACCAATTTTTCTATCAGAAATAAAAAAAAGTGATATCCTCTAGTGTTGTAGGACACTACTCAATTGAAAGTTTACTTCCCTTAGAAATTGAAACACTAAATGTCCTACAAACTACCATGCTAAAACATTGTATCATAGAGTTTACATACTTACTCTAGACCAACCAAGGCTTTATAATTGCTCAAACTCTCTTGATATCCATTCTAATATGTACTTTGTATCCCTCAAGTACTTCATATCAAATTGTCTTGAAATATAAGAATTAAATCATGAATCACATCCTTACTATTACAAAAGAACAATGAAACATCCACTTATAGAGTGATAACAAGGAATTGACTACCATATTATTTGTAATACATAACGATCGAATTTTGGATCTTTGAAATCCTAACCCAATGAAAAATAATCAATATTTTTGTACCATACTCTAGGAGACTATTTGTAAACATATAAAGACTTATAATTTGCAAACCAACAACTTTTTTCCTTTTTGAATGAAGTGAGCTAGTTGTGTGATATAGATCTCCTCCTTTAGGTCACCATGTGGAAATGCTATTTTCACATCCATTTATTTTATCTATAAATCAAAATATTTTCCTAGAGATAATGGGAACATAATAGATGTTAACTTGGAAAATGGGTAAGATATTTCATCAAACTATACACCCTTAATTTGGGAGTGTCATTTTGCAACCAAAATTTCCATTTAAACCGATCTTATTTTTTAACATTCATTTACATCCACTATTGGAAATGTTGTCATTGATGGCAAAGGAGACAACATAGAAGAGAGAGAGAAAAAGAGGCAGCAAGATGCAAAGAGGGTCGAGCAGCAGCAAAAGAAGCAATGCAGTAAAAGACTGAGGACGCAGAGACAGAGAAAGGAGGCACAACTAGAGGAGGCAGAGCTGTGAGATGAAATGGTCGAACAACAGAGGATGCAGAGACAGAGAAAGGAGGCAGAACCAGCGGAGGCAGAGCAGCAGAGGCAGAGCTAGAGAATATAGAAGCAGAGATGAAACGGTCGAGCAACAGAGGCAGAGACAGAGAATACAGAGGTAGAGCCGTTAACAAACAGTGAAATGATCAAGCAAAGGTGGAACCGAGAAGATAAAATACAGTGGGGTTAGGTGTATATGGGATAAAGCACAATCTATACATTTAAACGAAATATGAAGGTTTAATAAACAATTGATGCGAAATTATAAAATACCAGAACCCTGAGTCAAAGACGGAACCAGGAGGAATAGTGACGACGGTTTCAGTGGAAGAAACAACCTGTATCACACTGCCCTTAAGTGGTAAGCTGAATTCACCTTTTTGAATGCGATGTATGTTATGGACTGACGCGTGGCAAAAAGTGGTTTGTAAAAACCACGTTCATCGTGTGAATTTGGAGCGTTAACGCTCGGAGATTGAAAAAACGCGATAAGCATTCTATCCGTCCAATCCAAGGTGTTGGGGAATCAACGGTGGCCACGATCGCATGATGAACGAGAGTTAACTCGAGAAAAGTATCTGTGGGGCTGAAATTTTTAATTTAATATATGGTTTTGATATTCAATGATGAGATCGGTGATAATTTTTTTTATTATAAAGGTTTCATGACATAATACGGGTCAAATATTAATGGTTTTAACGCTTGACTCTGGGATTATGCATACATGGTGATATATATATATATATATATATTTTTTGATAAAATTTGAAACCTATATGAAATGAGGTGCGGGCTGGTCTTATGTTAAAGTTAATACATTGGTCTTCACACTAGTCAGGGAATTATATATATATATGTTAATATATATATTTGTTGGTACGAGATAATGGAACCATAGGCATGGAAGGGTATGGAGTTAGTTGATATATATATATATATATATATATATATATATATATGCGCATGTAATGAGCTAACCAAAGTTGTGGTTTGGACTTACAATATATCATACGAAGGGTAAGCCTAGAGCATATATATATAGTGGGTCGAACTCTGCTAGGGTGAGAACCTTTGTTTTATTGAGCTATTAAAGGTTGATTTCATATATGTATGTTGAAATAAGTTGGTATGCAGATATATATAAGCTGTGGGCCCAAAACATTATTTTAATGTTTGAATATAAACCAAATATAATACGCAAGTGGGACCCCCTACATGAAATTTTGAGAATCTTAACCCAAGCTAGAGGATACATTAAAGCTGAAGCAGAAATTTTATATATATGCAATGCCTTATATATGTTGCACTTTATATAAAAGGGACCAAAGCATATATATATTTATATGTAGCGTTCGATTGTTCAAGTTTAATACAAACGAAGTTATATAAGGTGGGACCCTCACAAATTGCATCGGAGAAAAGTGTAGCAGTGGAATGTGTTGAAAAAGTTCCGATTGAGATGCGGACCCGATGGGTTTATAAACCATGATTGATATATGTTTGAGTTTCGGCATCAAAGTGAACCATCGCATCGGCACAGCGAAGTGAACAGTGTTACATCGCATTGGAGCGACCCATCGCATTGGCAATGTGAAGTGAACAGTGTTACATCGCATCGGAGCAACCCGTCGCATCGGCGCAGTGAAGTGAACAATGATTGATCGCATCAGAGGAGAATATAACATTAGAGCATTCTATGGAAAGGAGCAATTGCGATTATCGAATCAAGACATTAGCAAAGGCTCATCGCATCGGAGCAAAAGTAAAGTTCGGCGAGTGGGCCCGAAAGGGTATTTTGTGTATTAAAATGATCTATTATCATTATATCGCCGAAATTTATTTGAGTTATATAGCACGGCAGTTCATATGTTAAAAACGCCTCATTATTATGCCGAGAATTGAATTGCATTATATAAAAAGCGCAGTTACATATACGCAGGAGTTACGCAACAACAATGAACAAAAAAGGCATACAGAGAAGAAAAAGACAGACACAGTCACAGAAAATACAAATACGCAGTGATCCAAGAGGCTGAATGAGTTGAGCTGGAGTTCTCATTGTAATTAAATGTAAATTTTTTAATTATTTTGTATTGTTTGTGATGCATTGGCAAGTCTTAGGAAGAAAACAAAAATCCCACTGTAATATTAAAATTAGTACATACAGTTATATTTTTCTAAGTGAGCTGGAAAAGAAATGAGAAGGAAGAAGGCTAAGAGGTATGGCTATCCATTTTGAATTCCTTGAGGAATACAAACATTCATAAGGAAATCTCTATAAATTATATCACTTTGATACACATAAAACAGTTAGAGAGTGAGGTTAGAGAATGCAGAATATGAAGAATTGAGGTAGAGAAGATAAGAAAAAGAGGAGCAGAAAGAGATGCTACAGAATAGAGCTGATATCTGAGGTAAATCAACAAATATTTTCTTTTGATTGAATGAGGAAGTTGGAGCTTCCCTATCAAGTTGAATATTAATAGATGTCAGTTGTAGCTGACTGAGGTTGGAGCCTCTTGTAGGTTGGTACCTGCAGAAAATCAGTGGTGAGAGGGAGTTGGAGCTTGCCTTTGCATCACAAAAATAATAAGATGTGGTTTTCTCCCTTTATGGGTTTCCACTTATATCTGCTGTCTCTGTGTGTGTTGCCTCTGTGTTGATATGTTCTATTCAATATTCTTAATGTTTTCTACTCTCATAATAAGATTGGTGTCACAGTAACTTACTACTTGCTGCTACATATTAAGACTGTTCACATATTAAAGTTGGTTATAAAATCTAGTTGTAAATAAGCTTGATGAAAAGTTTAAAAAGCTCATGTATGTGTTAAACTGATTCACCCCCCCCCCCTCTCTCAGTTTAACTAAAGATTCAACATCCACTAAGTTTCGATACATAATTCCATTGTACAAAGTCCCACAAACTATTGTTTCTAAGTGCAACATGGAAAATGTTTAGATATAGATTTCACCTATATGCTATTTCTCCATTTTTTTCGTAAATAAAATTTCTAATTTCCATTTTTTTCTAAAATTTATTTTCCAATATCTAGTAATATTTACCAATGCTTGTACACTTTAAGATATGTATTGATCCTTAAAATTTCTCTTGAAGTGCAATCATTTCTTCATCCATGGAAAATATCCAAAATTCATTATCTTCCATTTCTATTATCTGTTTCATAGTTTTAGGCTCATTGATGTTAATAAATAAATAAAATATACTTTTTAGACCAAAATGACTATTATTATACTTGTCTAGTTGTATTTGTTGTTGATTGGATATCCTTAAAGTTTGAGCTGAATTTTCTTTCTTGTCTTTTGAACTGTATAAAACCTCCTCCCCATCAAGTCCATCATGAAATTACTGTTCAATTTTTTATTCATATTTCTCGATATTAGGTGGTAGCTAAACCACTAACTTCTTATTTTATTCGGGATACAACACTATGAGAGAAGGCTTGACTTTTTTGAAAATAATATTCCTACTATACACAATTTTTATAGCCATAGGATCCCAAATCTTGCACCTTCTCATGCCTACACCATAGCTTATGGAGATCATATCATAGCCTTGTTATGAAACTTTTACCACTTCTCCTTAGGAACATGAACATATGCCTTACAACCAAAACTAATAATATATGCACGCGAGAGATGAAAAACCATATAGATCTTGGTAAAGGGATTATCCAAAAAAGCTAATGTAGGGGACTTGTTGATAAACTAAATTTTAATAGCAACCATTTATGTGTAAAACCGCTTCCCTAAGTTGGCTCCATTAAGAATACTTATTCCTCTCTCCACGATCATTATGTTCATCAATTTTCCACTCCATTTTGTTGAGGGATATATGGAGTTGTCTTATGATTTTTGATGTCATTCTCCTTATAAATTATCAAACTTCGCAGAAAATAGCTCACCACAATTATTAGTCCTCAACACCTTAATTATCTCACCAATATAATTTTCCAAGAAACCTTTAAACTCAAACCAATTTAAAACATACGATTTAATTTCAAGAAAATATACCAATATCCTTCTAGAATAATTATTAATCAATGACACATAATATAAAGTCATATAAATTGAAGAAAATTTTATTAGACCAATACACTAGAATGAATTAAGTAGAGAAACCAAAATTATTTGTAAGAACTAGAATAAAATTGAAAATGGTTTTATTTTCCGCATATAAAATGCTTGCAAAATTTAATTTCAATAGCAATTCAATGAATCCATAAAAAAATATTTTACAATGTGTATATGACATTCTTACCTAAATGGCTCTAACGTTTGGTGCCATAACATTGTCTTTTATAAGTAACTTTCCTTCTAAATCAAGAACTTCCTTATCTTCCACGAAAGAATGACCATCAAAAGTAGATATAGGTGTAGATCTTATAAATGTCCCCATTGTATAAATTGAATCACTATTACAGTAAATGGTGTATACTTTAAGCTAGAAAAAGTTCCCACATGAACACTCTTATTGGGAACAATGGCTCCTTGAAATGCCTTAAACCATTTATTAGAGAAAATAACATGTATACCTACATACTTAAGTTTTCTTTGTGATACTAGGGTCCATGCTAGACCCAAAATGGTAAAAAATCCGCTAATCCTCTCTACATTGCAAACAAAATCTAATTAAGAATCCACTATAGTCAATTATGTTGTGAGGAGAGCCAACACTAAGGTATATTATTCCAGCATCATGTTTCTCATATATTTAAAACTAGTGCTAATGTGAAGTCATATGGAAGGAAGTTCCAGAGTCTATCAACCACATATTATAGCTTTCCATGGGTTACCATAGATGTAAAAAAGGAATCTCCACCATCCTATTGAGGATATCATTTAGACTCATTAATATATTCAATATTTTCCTTCTTATTCTTATTTTTCTCTTCTTTGTGGTTTCTTTTGACAGGATCAATGTTGTTGTAGTTTCGTTGGAAAAGTAACTAGTTTCAGTCTTTATAATTGTTGTTGTACTCATTTCAATATGTATCTTATGTCACAAAAAAAAAAGAATAAATATAAATTAATTATTTTAAAGCGTGCGTTTAATGCTTTTCATTGATGGTATTGTAGCAAAAAGCATGTTATTCATGTTTCTAGGGTTTCTTAGGTCAAAGGATTTATTGTCATGATTCAAAAGAGTCAACATCATGTTTAAAAGACATTTCTGTGAAAAATATATCTTGTAAAAGAATTAATTTTGGGTATATAAAGTCCTAGAAACCTCAAAAGTAAAATTCAGCCATATAAGCTTCAAATTGGCCTAAGAAGGGGAATTCAACCCCTTGGAAAGGCTATATAAAGGAGAACGTTCAACCTCATTTGGCACTCATCATCTCAAGTTCGATCTCAAGAGAATAAATTTTATATAGGGCTAGAAGAGGCAACAACAGAGGAGTGAAGGTCTATAAGGAAAAAGGAATCCAGGAAGTCAAACAAAAACTTGTTTTTGGTCTCTATCTCTGTCACACGTGCAAAATTCTAGGGTTTCGTCAGGTATAAAGTATGTTGAAATTTCATATTTGAGTTACAATAGGATGAATTATGATATGAAGTTTTTGAGAGAAGGAATACTTTGTATTGATGTCGTTGAAATTGGAAGGATTTCTCTTTATCAAAGAAGGATCTCTTGAAGAAGTAATAATAGGGTTTTCTACATCTATTATAGGGTCGAAGTTGCAGGGTCGAATTTGTGGTCGAAGTTGCAAGTAGAAGCTGGCTGATGCTGGATTGAGCTATGTGATATGATTCTCTTGGAAGGGTCGACTTTGTACTTGGTGGAGGATTTTATCTAGAGTTTAGGTCTTAATTGTATCATTTGAATCAAATTCTATAAGAAGAGAAGAGTTTTCTAGGTTTTCCCCTTGGATGGATCTTTCCTTGGCTTGGAGCTTACTATATGTTTCCACTATCTTTACTGATTTTACTCTTTATATTTTTTTCATGATAAGGATCTAATAAAAGAATGAAATAATAATAATAAAAGCTCACAAACAAGTATTAAGGTTAAGGAAAATTGAAATTAATAACTTCGATATTGCATTTTCCCAACATGGTATTTGAGCTAAGGTGAACAAGAAGGTAGCTGGAAGGATCATCTCATGGACACAAGAAGGGTTTGATAAGGGGAATATTTTTTCATAATACTAAATCAAGACATCATAAAATGAAATAAGGAGATTGGAAGGAGATCTATTCAAAGGATCATTGGAAGATATCCTTGAAGGAAGTTGGCAGCATCATATCATTCCTTCAAGCTATTGAAGTCTCTTTGAAAATATTGAAAGCCTCAATATAGATGGAGAGATCATTGGAGAAGGAAGGATTTTGATTGAAAATTAAGTATGATATTATTACTATATGTCTGAATCTATAAGTCATATGGGTTCTTTTTGCAAAGAAACAAATAAGCTCATTGGCTCATCAAATTTCCTAGCATGGAAGAAAAGGATTGACCTAACACTTACAAAGCATGAAGTAATGGAGTATGTACTTGGTAAAGTCATTGAACCTAGTAAATAAAATAATCAAGAACCAGAAAAATATAAGAAAGGAGAAGTTAGGACACAAAGGATCATTATTAAATCCAAATTAAGGATCTTCTTGTTCCATTTGTTGCAAATTTGAAGATTTCTAAGGATGTGTATGCCAAACTAGTGAATTTGTCCTCTATGAGTACATTAGGGCAAAATATGTCTTTGAGAAATAAAATATATAAAATTAAGAAGTCAAAGTATGAATATATGGCTTCCATTCTAATGAATATCTCTTAATTAAGAGATCACTTGTAGGGGCTTGGGGAAACAATTTATGATTCAAAAATAACCATATGACCATCTGTGTACTAAATTCATTTCCACAAGAATTGAGTAGCTTTGAAACAAGTATATACTATAAGAAAGATTCAAATCCTTTGATGTGTTGTGGGCTCAACGTATCTCTGAAGAAACTAGGATGAAGGAAAAGGATTATATTGGATAAGATGAAGAGTATCAAGATTTTATTACAAGATTAAAAAATATGAAGAAGGGAAAGTTTGGAAAGTCCAAGAAGAAATATTCCTCCAAGGTTAAAATATTTAGGGGCAATGATTATGTACACTTTAATAGGGACTATTGAAGTAATGAAAAAAAAAAGAGAGGAAATAAGTGAGGCTAATATTAGGGAAATTTTGAGGTCTAAAATGGGCCTCCTAAGGAAATTATAAAATAATAATGGAAATAATAAAATAAAATCATATTACATTATCAAAGTTTAGAGGGAAAAAAGAAAAAAACTACTTTTTCAACTCGTATTTTCAACTTATCTTCTTATGGGTTTACTCAAATTTTAAGTAGGAACACTTGTTGGATGCAAAATTTGATTCCTCATCCAAGGAGTACCCATGTTGCATACTTTCTATGGATCCCACTACATGAAAAATCAGAAATACATGAAAACTTGTTTCCAATCACAAATTTTCATATATTTCTCATTTTTCGTGTAACAAGGTCGATTAAAAGTATGCAACATGGGTACTCCTTGGATGAGGAATTAAATTTTTCATCCAACGAGTACTCCCGTTTGAAATTTGAGTAAAACCTTAGGGAGATAAGTTGGAAGTACAAGTTGAAAAAGTAATTTTATTATTGTTTAATATTTTTACCTTTTTACCCCCAAAATGGTGAATCGTCCCCCATGGTTGACATCATCACCCTAAATCCTATTAGTTCTTATAAGTTTTATTTTGGTTGTACATTTTTCTTAGGAGGCCCATTTTAGACCTCAAAATCTCTCTAATGCATAGCCAGGGAAATAGGAGAACCTGAGAAGAAGCTGAAGAAAGAAGAATTCAACGATATTTAGTATTAAAGAAGGCATCCTCTCTATCAGGTTCCTTGAGAAATTGGTCTGTCATTTTTATAGTATGCGTTGTTCTTTACTATATAAAAGTCTTTATTTTATATATAATATCAAATTTAGAGTCTACTTGCTAAAGTTTCCTTGTAGAAATCATCTAGTATTTAAAAGATAGACCATTTTGCATATTTTTGTTCATCGAGGCACTATCTAACATTATGCTACAAGTAGTAATCTTGGGAAGGTGGATCATCATGATCCTGTAAGAACCATCACTTTGAAGTTTCTTGGAAGAAGAATTATGAAAAGGTTAGTATATATTCCATTTAGTATGGAAAATATTTTTTAAAGGGATGAAGGAATGAAATGGGTTAGTTTGCAGACTCATTATAGGGAATATAGATTTTTGAATAAAATCATGTGAAATACATATTTAAAGTAACTCTTGGGTAGGGTTCAAATGCATAAGAATCATGTAAAAGAAGTTGGTCATAAAATATGTTGAGTAAAATTTTCATTTGATTAAATGATGCTTAAAATGAATATTTTGACTTACTCAAGAATGAATAAAGGTTTAGTATTTTCTCACTAGATTATATGAAATAATTATTAAAATATTGTATAGTCTCCAAAAGAAAAATTGTAACTTGGTAATCAAGTTCGATCCTTGGGAACTTTGATGCATGAAGGAAGATTCAAGTGGAGATAGACCATGAGGATGTTGTTGAGAATATCATAATGATGAGGTAAGTCTAATATTGATAATTGTTGACGGTCATTTGGTTAACATATTATTTTGCAACATAGAAATTCATTGCAGGAATATATGAAAAATGTTGAGGGAAAGCTCAACATAAGATGCCTAGCAATTGTGAAGTCAATACGTATTCATCCTGGGATTGAAAGGTAGAAATGCAAGAATATAACCTAAAGGCCAACAAGAATAATCACTTTAATGAAGAAGCTGTGGTCAACTTGAAGTTTGGAAAGACTCAATATAATCCCTTCATCTATGATGACAAGATGGAAGTGATAAGCATACTAGATCTTGTCACAAGATTGAAGAGTAAAGAGAGCTCCATGATACTTCAGAAGGAAGGAAGCTCGATACAAGAGATGCAAAGAAAAGAGGGAGCCATGTAGCTATGAATAACACATATATAATACTCTTATAAAGACAAACTATAAATCTTGTGGTGTTTACTTCCAAAATTGAAAGGAATTATAGAATTTCCTCTCGATTTGAGAGGGAGTAAAGGAGTCTCCTTGAATAGGATCAACGATCTATTCCACTATAAAAAGGGAATATGGATATCCTATTTGGTTGAGAAGGAGTGATGATGGACATCACATGTGCATTCCCTTGTTCATGTATTAGGACTAAAAACCATAAGTGTATGTGAAGGTAATGAAGAAAGAATGGTGGAGGATTGGATAAGCATCTGTAGTTTCCTTGAGGATGGACAATCCAAGAAAGGAAAGGTATTGGCACTCTTTGAGGATGAGACATGTATCCAAGATAAGAATATGAATACTCATATAAGTAAATACCTTATGAACATCTGGATGGGGTATGCACCTTGTAGAGCTAGTGCAGTGTCACATGTAAATCCTACTAGCATAATTCTCTTAAATAAAGTAGAGCTTGTCTAGTTAGGCCTCCAAGATAGTTCTGGTCATAATGATGATGCTTACAACTGGTTTATCAATCCGAATCTTATTATGAAAACTCTTTAGTTTGAGAATGATGTTGTACTGGTTATAATGATAATGAATACCTCCCTAGTTAAGAGGGAGTGTTGGAAAAGTCAATAGTTTCGGCTTAATAATTGTTTTTGTACTCATTTCAATATGTATCTTATGTAACAAAAAGAAAAAGGAAAATAAAAAGTTATTATTTTAAAGCACGAGATTCATGCTTTTTATTAATGGTCTTCTAGGTAAAAGCATGTTCTTCATTCTTCTAGGGTTTGTTAGGTTATAAGATTTATTATCATGAGTCAAGAGAGTCAACATCATTTTTACAAGACCCTTCTAGGAAACATATATCTTGTAACATAATTTATTTTGTCTCTAGAAAGCCGTAGAAACCTCCAAAGTAAAAGTCGACCCTAGCATCTTAAACTTGGCCTAAAGAAGGGAATTTTACCCATTGGAAAAGCTACATAAAGGAGCATATTTGAGACCTCATTTGACACTCATCATATCAAGTTCTATCTTAAGAGAAGAAATTCAATCTAAGGCTAAAATTGGCAAGAAAGGAGGATCAATGGTCTAATGAAAATAATTCCAAGAATTCATGGAAAAACTTGTTTTGGGGCTCTATCTCTCTCACATGTGCAAAATTGTCGGGTTTTTGTAGCTACAAAGGAGGCCAAAGTTGCAAATATGAGTTGTAGTAGGAAAAATTATAGTATCAAGTTGTTGAGATAAGGAATACTCTGTCTTGACCTTGTTGACCTTGGAAGGATCTGTATTGATCAAAGAAGGATCTCTTGAATAAGCTAGATTAGGGTTGATATAATAGCTACATGGACGAAGTTGTAGGACAAAGTTGCAGGGTTGAAAAGAAGTTTCACCTGGAAGCTGGTTGATGCAGGATTGAGCTGCAGTGATATGATTCTCTTGGAAGGGATGACTTGGTAATTGGAGGAGGACTTGGTCTAGGGTTTGGTTCTTCATTGTCTCATTTGAAGCAAATTCTCTAAGAAGATAAGAGTTAGTTGGGTTTTCCCCTTGGAGGGTTTTTTCACTGAATTTGGAGCATAATACCTATGTCCACTCTATTTACTTATTTTTCTCTTGATATTTTTTTGATGATAATGATATAATAAAATAAAAAATGAAGAATAATGAAAGTGCACAAACAAGTATCGAGGTTAAGAAATTTTGAAATTAATAATTGTCATACTACATTTTTCCAACAGGTTCCAAAATTTTTCCTTGGAACTTCCAAAAAACGTATGTCTCCCATGGTATCTATAATCTATCCTTCCCTCCCCTTTTCCTCTCTCCAATGATCTTCCATGATCATCCAAGCATCATTGATGGATTCAATTTTTTTTTTGCCTCACCTCCATTGAGAGTAAAAAAACTAAGAGCTTATTAAGCACCAATGTCTTTACAATTCTACTAAATTCTAGTAATAAGTTACATAAGGGGTTCCACATTATTGATTAATATCTTATCATATCTTATCACATTCATTCATAAAGGGGGTTTTAAAATTGTGAAAAATAAATCCATAATATTATCAGTATTAAGGGGTGATATAGAGTACATGGGGTTTATAGGTATTGGGGGCTAAAAAAAGGGTTATTTGATGAAAATTCATTATATATAGTAAAAATATTGAGTTATTTTTATTGGAAATAAATATTGGGACGGGGTCAGTAAAATGATGTTGGGAGTCTTTTATTATTTTTTAGTAAAACTAAGGGTATTATATTATCCCATGAGTGTGTGTACTATGTCATAGATTCAATAAATGAAATCTACATGTCAAGTTGTACCATGAATCTAGAAAATAATATGAAAGGGTCATATGATGCTCATTCTCATCCATCTTCACTCCAACAAAGATAAACTAGGTCACAATAGTATGAAATGCAAGTGCTTTGCTACAAAATCACCATCACCCATTCTTAAAGTGAACAACTATTTTTGCAAAAAAAGTTTATTAAAAAATGAGTTATTTAGATACAAGTGCCCCAACTTCTATAAAATTTTTATACCTTTGTATTTAAAGAATTCATTGATACTAAATAATTCAGATAGAGCCTTATGAGGTTTCTCACCATTCTCTCCAAGATTACCCACTCTTCATCTTTCATACTGGTCAGTTTGGTTCCATATATTGCAATGCATAGATCTCAATCTATGAGAAGATCCTCCATATTGAGCTTCCATAACTCAAAGTTAGTGCGATTAAAATTCTTCATTTCTAGTCTATATGTTCTCAAGATTTCCTTCAACAAAATTTCTTTATGTGAAAGCTCCCACTCAAACCAAGATTATATTAAAAGACCTTGTCCCTAACACTTGTGTTTGAGGAGATTGATTCTGCTACTAAATGAAAATAAGAAGAGTTTTGGGATATATTTACTACACTATCCATGAGATAAGAATGCACATAAACTTACAACAAAACAATTACAAACAAATGGAAGAAACAACAAACCAATAAAAAACACAATTTCCTAGGGAATACACTTTTGAGAGAATAAAAACACACTCTAATGCATGCTCAATGTATTATTTAGCAACTATATTTAGCAACTAAATCACTATAATACATTATAGAATTTTGTTTTCTCTCAATAATAATGACTAATGGTAAGATAAAGATTTGAGAAATTTTTTTGGGTCATAATATTAAGTTTAAACTCCCACATTTTATTTTCCACCAATCTTATAAATAGGAATATAAGAAAATCATAAACCATTTATAACTTTCCAATAAGAAAATCATAAACCATTTATAGTTTTCCAATTTTATATATTACTATCATTAATTAACCAACTATAAGTCTTTAGAATTCAATTTCTAATAATTATCTACATTTATTTTCCACCACTATATAATAATTCTTTCAGGTTGATGATGATGATGATGGTTAACCTCCACTCAGACCAATATTCGGTCTATCGGACCTAAAGAAAAGAGTTATTTAGTTTGATTTAAGATTTTATTCCTATGCTCAAAAAGCTTGGAGAGAAGCCTCCTGAGCTCACTATAATTTTGACATCTTAAAAGGCTAGGAAGGTCAGTATTGCAACAAAGATTATGAAATTGAGCTCTAATGTGGTTGTACTTGGGGCACTCTAAGAGGAATATTATGAAATTGAGCTCTAATGCGGTTGTACTTGGGACACTCTAAGAGGAAGTGATTCTCATCCTCGATGTTCATATTCTCACAGAGATGGCAGATCCTTTCCATCCATGGTGTTTTAGAAACTGTCCAATGACCTGTTTCACTATGGAGCTCACGAGAGTTCATTCTAATCTTGGCTGTATTAATTTTCTTCTTTGAGCTAGTTAAAACAGAGAGATAATTTTGATATTCTAGGGTGAGGTTGATGACCTCCTTATAATATCTTAATTTTCTTTTAACTGCTAGATCTTTCTCACACCAAATTTTTTCTTTGAACTTAGAAGTAACAATTTTTTTAATGTTATTAATGTTTTGCAATGCAACATTCTCGTCATTTTAATGTTATTACTCATATTTATTTCTTAATATATAACTTAGTAATCATTACATTATTATTATTATAGTATAAATATATATATAGAGATATCAAATGTTACATTTTATAATACGAAACTATAAAGTATATAACACACCTATTCGAATATTTTATATATCATTCTCCAAACTTGAATAAAACTAGAATATAAAGTCTTGGTGGGAGAGAGAGGCTTACCTTCATTCTTATTAGTCGTGCACGGACTCTTGTAATCGGTTTTCTTGCTTTTCATTAATTTTACATGCAAACCAAAGCTAATTAACCTAATGTTGTGGACTTATGTTCTATAAAGTGTTAAACCACATTTTACTCAGCCAATGAACTTTACTCGACCGTTATTTCAACCAATAAGAATTTTAAAAGTCTTATTTGGCCTCATAATGAGACAAAATGTAAGAAAATTTAAAATAAGTCTAAAGCATCCACAATGTACATACACCCAATTTCACATGTATGTGTCGGTAAGTCGAATCTCCGTGCGGATGTCACCTCTCAGTGTTACCCGAAAATGATGATCCGCTTGCCAAGTGTCAATAATTGGATGGTCTACAGGAATGCTTGTCCCCCTTTCCAATCTATATAAGGAAGGGTAAGGCTCATTCACAACCATCGACATTTGGAGTTTGAGTCTTTGTGTTTTTAGAGTCCGAGTTTTGCTCCCTGCTCTGCATCTGTGCAATCTTTGCGATCTGCTTGCATCACGGAGTCTTGACTCACAGTCCTTAGGAGAACTGAGAAGCCTGCGATTCTATGTGCTCGGCATAGATCAGAACCTAAAGTGGCCAGTTCTTTAGATCGAGTCAATCTGTGTGTTTATGTTTTGTATGCATAAGTAAAGCTCTGAGATAGAGTCTATAAATTGGCCAGAAAGCCTCCGGTAACGATCGCTCTTTAGGAGTATCATAAGTCCGGTAAAAGCCATTACAGTCGATCTCTGATACAGACGCTTGAATCCATATCAGTCTGTAAAGCGTTCTGCTATTAATAAAAGAGAGAAATTTTTCTG